>JARHVA010002238.1:640000-780000 GCA_037957365.1 Torreya grandis
TGGTTGTATATTACTTGGGAAACACTCTTCATGATATATTTGTCTATTTCACCATGAATTTTTCTTATGAATCCTCTATGTGACATGATATTATTTCATTAGACCACTCTTCTCTCCTCCTCTTCATGCTTGGAATTAGGCTTGTGTTTATGAGAAGGCTATAGCTGAACATCCATAAGGTGAATGACTATGTCATTATGTAGTTTTAAGTTCATAGCTTGATTAAAAATACTCATAAAATTTAATATGACTCTCAAACTTAGTTATAAACTTCACACATCTTCAAGTCATAATAACACCATTTCTCATAGTCTTGGTGTGACTCAAGTTTACACTATAAGAAACATTCAAACTTATTGTAAGTGGTGATCCATATGAAGATAGGTCCTATTTTGAATTTTATCAACTTCAAGGATTTCATTCATGATCTTTATTTTATGAAAACCACTTTATCACACTTGTTATTGACACCCATTTCTCCATGTTCTTGAAAATAGGTTTTCTTTTCATCATAGACTGACTATGTACAAACTTTTGGATGATTGGAGAGATGATGTAGGTAACAAGATGTCCTTGAGTCCTTCAAATTATATAATTATATCTTAATAATTCTAATAACCTCACTTGAAGTTTAAACTTCCTTGAAGTTATCTTGCATATATTGCTATAAATCCTTAGGTTTATGACTATATCCTTGAAGAAATGACTGTAGGTTACCCTATTCATAAGATCTTGGCTTTGTAATAACTTGATGATCTTATTGATAAGACCTTGAAAGAGTTCCAGTGCTAAAGAGGATATTATTTATATATATATATATATATATATATATATATATATATATATATATATATATATATATATATATATATATATATATATATATATATATATATATATAAACTCAAAGATTTCAATCAAAGTTTCAAGATTATCCCTATTATGCATTTGATTGATCTCATTTTAGCATTATTGTAGGTGGACTATAGCTTGTACGAACTATGTGGAGCTAGAACTTGAGAAGGTTCAAAAATAGTCATAGTTAACTTTTCATTTTATCACTACAACTTGAGGGGAGATTTTGAGAAAACACAATTAAGGATATATCCTTCACATCCTTCTTCCTCTATATTTCCATGAGAAACTCTTGATTTTGCTTTTAATGTGCTATAGGTGATTATTCAATCTTATTTTAGCATGGTATTAGGGTTTACATATCTTTGTTAATATCTATGATATTCTCTACCCCTTTTGACTCCTTATGATAGTGTATCCATGAGATGGAGGTGAATGAAAGTGATATTATGGTTGAAGGATGATGAGAACATTGAATAGAGGTTAAAATGGAGCTTATGCAATGATGGAAAATAATGAGAAGACAATGAGATGGAAGTGAACAAGATAGAGGTGATTAAGAGAATAAAACTATATGTTAAGACCATTTTTAGGGACTTAAATAGGCATAGTCACATGTTAAACAAGACATATCAGTTTAGAGACTTTTAAACTAGCATATGGTGCCAAAATAGAAACCTAGGAATATACTACAATCCTTAACAAATGATAAGAAACCTTAAAGTTTGCTAAAATGTGACTCCACAAAGATGTTGAGATCCATTAATGGATTCCATACTATGAATCTTTGAAGAAAATTTTGAGAATCTTGAATGAGGTACATATAACATGAATCAAACCCCTTCAAACAAGAATCTAAAAAAGCTTGTTGTTCCTTCTCTCTCTTGGACCATACACACTATCTTCATATGCTTGTAGACTATATATTTTCACTATTATTCCTTCTTGAGATATATATATGACCCTTACACATATGGAAAATAATTGAATAATTACATGTAAAGGTGAATCATGGTCTTCAGAAACTCCACAATCTTGAATTTGTCTATCGTGATGACCAAATGAAGAGAAAACTTAGAAAACTGACTACCTACTTGGATGAAAGAGACATAATGATTGCCTTGACTTGAAATGGATGGTTGATAAAGGAGAGAAGACCAAATTGAGAACCACTTCCATATATGGAATCCCTTTGAGACTAATTTCTCTATCCAAAATTTTAGACCTTGATTTTCTCTCTCATAATTGTACTACCTACAAACCTGAAGGGCTCCCACTATGTACAACAAACCAAGGTGAATGGAGGGAACTAGTTTTGAGCTTGTTTTTAATTATTTTTCCTTCATACTTTGTTGGAACACCTACCACATCTTTATATTCAAACTCTTGATTCCTATTGTATAGAATATGCCATACAATTCCATACACTTGCATGAAATTAAAAATAAATAGCCTTTCTTTTGCCTTTTATTCATAATTAAAGCTTGAACTACCAATTTAAGGGCATGAGGAGGGTGACTATGAGTCATTCATGAGATTAAAAAAGGAAACAAGGCATTTGACATCTTTATATTGGCAAATTTGGTATATCTGATTCCTTTAGAGGCCTTTTCAATTCTTAAACTTACATGAAGATGTATTTCAAGGTATGATATCAAGTGACTAAAGTAACAAGATGACTATGAATGTGTTTAAAGGCTTTTTAAATTATTGTGTGGATTTTCAACTCCATATTTAACATTTAAAGGTTCAAAAAACCTCTTTTTTAGATAGAATACACAGTTTTACAAGGAAATTTATCACTGAGGAGGCTTATAATAGTATTAGGGGAAGTTTAAAATTATAGGGGTTGGAATTTGGCCTTGAAAAGCCAAATTGATAACATTTTTGGTGACTCATAGGGGTTTGCCAGCGTATTGGTCAAGATAAATCATTAAATTTCATATGACAATGATAATCTCAAACATAATAACATGGCTTGATGACTCTCTTGAAAAACATTTAACACTTTTAAACACATATTTTTTATTGCAAAAGCAATAAGACACAATACAAACAACATAAGGAATAACAACTAAACTAAGAATCAAACATAACTAACTTAAGGAAATAAGAAAACAAGACAAGAAAATAATAAAGCAATAGACTACTATTTTTGTTATTCACTTATTGAAACATGACAAACAACTTAAGATAGTTAACATGAAGTCAAAAAAATTCTTCTGAGGTTAAATGGAAAACTTGATTGTCCACCATGGAACCTTGACGCATGATTTCCACATCTTGATAACTCTTTCATACTCTCTTGGGGAAGTAACTAGTTTTTTAGTGCCAATTTTAGGTGCATGAATTATAGATGTGAGTCAAAAATTGAGGCATACTCCTCCTATATCTATGTACTTTACAAGAAAAATATCAATTAGGTCTCAGTCATGTGATTTTTATTATGGTCATGTTGGATAGCTTGGTGTGTATCTTATGTTATGAATACAAAATTTGATTTCATGACTTCTTGAGGCCATTTTAGTTCATATTCAACTTTCGAGAGTGGAGAGAGATATAAAGATGAAGTGAGAAGTTGATAACCTTACCTAAAAGACTCAAACACATCATCTCTTGAGAATAGAACTTCTTATAATGGTGTGTTTGAAAATATGACTACTTATTGATTAATGCAAATTATTCTCTCAACCTAAAATGAAACACATTCCAATGTAGAATACCCTGAATCAAACAAGTCCAGTGATTGGTTCACACCAAGCTGAAGTGAAATTAGAGTTTCTTCACTTTGAAGAGTTGAAGGCATAAGAGAAAGCATATCACTTTCTTGATCATGATCATGAGGTTGTATATCATCTTTTGGTATCTCAGATTGGTTAACTGAAATTGTTTCATTTTTAACATCTATTTGGTGATCTAGAATGCTCTCAAAGTCAACTTGTTCTTAATCTTCATTAGATAATTGGTACTTATCTTCTACTACTACTGTAAGCTATTGTGAGCTATCATGATGAATGGAAGATATCATATGACTAAGGATTTCATGGAAATCATCCTGTTCTTGTATAATTAGAGTGTCTTCCTCTTGTATCTCAACAACCTCTTCTTCTTTTCCTTGTTCTTATACTTACATCTCATCCTCTATCTCAATAATGACCTCTTTGAATTCATATTCTTTTTCAAAGGGATTCCCAATGGTGATTTATTCCTTATGATCATTCAATACTCTATCATCATCATTCATCTTAGTTAAACTTTCTTCATTTACCTCACAAAGGAGAGGCTCTTTCTCAAAAAAATTCATGGTAGACCCATAAAAATACTCAAGAAGATGAGAAAGGTCCAAAGGTGTTTCCATAGATGCTTGATTATACTTATGGGGCTACGCAAATTATATAACCATCACCTATTTTATCTATTATATTTGTCTTTGGATATACTTCCATGAAGGGAAGGCCTTGGGATCTTGAGGAGGGAGACGTGGAGGCTAAATGACTTCCTACTTGCTTTTCATAACAACACTTGGGATCATTATTGACTTATCTTCTTTCTCCCTTGACTATTTCATTTGTCTCCAAGTCATAAAATTATGTTTATATACTTCTTCCCTTATATTTATTACATCCATGGGTGTGAATGAAGGAACATGATACTGAGATTTTGTTGCCTTTGTAGCTACTATTAACTGTTGAAGATGTTGGTTTGTAATCTCAGCTTATTTAGCTAGGTGAACCTCAAAGTCATGAATTAACTCATTACATATCTCTTCCTATTGATTATAAGATGAAGGATATTGTATGATCTACTATAAACATGTGATTTATCCTCTTCAAAACACACTTCTTCCACCTTTTGAGGTATCTCTTGGATAGACTTATAGTCAGGAAAGCTTGGAAAGGTTTGAATGGAATCTTGAGGGCTATGATATACATTTGTTTGATATTCTTAAATAGAAAAGGGGATTTCAATGGGGAATTAATGTCTCTCATGAACTGCCAACCTCTCTTCAATGTTTACAATTAGATGACCTATGTCAAGGATATCACCACTAAATTTTAAATGGCTTTATATTATGAAAGTTGTGCACACTTTTTTAGATTACTAAAATGAATATATCATGATCTCAGTCCCATTCTTTGGGATCTCCTATCTATAGCACTTTTGAGTGTTTATGCTCACCATTTATTTATCATAGCTAAACAAGGCTTTTTTGAAGCTTGATATGGATTGTTTTGGAATGTGGTTGAGCTAATTAGGAATGTCATGAGATTTCCATGACTGATATGGCTCATATGGAGGATAATAATGTTCATAAGGGGTATCATAGGGTTGGTATGAGTCACCATACTAATGATAAGGTTATATATAGGGTTAGTGAGACACATCATAAGGCTAATATGGATCATGATAGGGATGATAAGGGTGATGATGAGGTGGGTAAGGATCATATGAATGCTTAAAACTGATTGTGAAGACCGAGATGCTAAAAATGAGTACTCTAATGGCTAGATTTATATCCCATTGGGCATCCTAGAACTGTTAGTAACCTAAGTTGCACCCTACTGAAGTAGATTACTCAAATCTCCTTCATATCTATAGTAACATTGGATTGGTCTATAGGTATGGGATACCTATACTTGACCAAACCTCTAGATTATGAGGCTAGCTCCTCTGATAAATCACTTATGCTCAACTTATAAAACCTATTTTTTTCTTTGGGATGAAAAGAGTTAGAAGGATTACTAAAAGGGAAATCCTATTATATTGATAATGGTACACCTATATTGTTGGTTCATCCAATCACTTTGAACTCATACAAGACTAATGAGCTAGAAATGGAATTATAAATTATCTCTAAGGCTTTTTTGCAATAGTGTTTCACATGGAGGTCTTGATGTATGATTATATATTAGATGTAAATGGAGAGAGGTCTGATTTGAGACACTATTCAACCTTATTACACTACAAATTTGATCATAAAACTTTGACATTTCATATAACCTATAAAAGACAATTCATTAATAGATAGGTGTGGTAAGGACATGATAAGTGTTATGCCCCTAACCTATCGCATGTATTAGAATAGGAATATCTTACTTATGGATTACTTATCCCTCTTTGATGATATATCACATTTATATATGCATTAATTTGGTTAGTAGGGTGTCCTATGGAGTAACCATGGCCTAAATAGACTATATATAGGAGGTAGTGGGTAATTGTTTATCATTTTATTGTGAATTCTACTCTTATTGAATCTTGTGGAGGTTTCCACATCAAAGTTGCTTGTCTATTATCATATATTATAATATATTTTAGTCATATTTGGATATATTTCAGGTATTATTCTTTATTTTTGAATTAATTTCATTACAAATGATATCAGAGCTATGATTTAGGCAATCTTGTGGGTGAAACACTAATTTTTTAAATTTGGCAATATCTAAAAAAGTGTTGAAAATTTATCTTCAATTTTTTTACTGGAGGTGATAAATAATTAAATTAATTTTCCATTAAAATTTAAGATAACTGTGATCTATTTTACAAAAGTGATCTCCATTTTAGGTTTTTTCATAAAATTTCTATATAATGCACAATTTAAAGAATTTTTTTGAGTTATTTAAATTTTTGGAAAGATTAGAAAAATTTGGATAGGGTATGTTCTTTTTATGTTTTTATTTGAGGTAGACATAAGTCCAAAATTGCTTGGTAAAATTTGGGTTAAAAGTGTCAATCAGGGTCGACATCGTAAAGCCCTTTTATGGTGGGTCCACAAATTTGAGGTTGAGGAAAGGGTACTAAAAATATAGGTAAAAATCCTAACAAGGAAGATATGGACTCAAAATGGGGATGTACTTAGATCCTTTATACTAGGGTTCTCTGATATAGATCATAAAGTGAGCTAGCTTGACTATAGTGTGCAAGGCATTCAAAGTGAGGTGCAAGGCATACAATCTAATATGAAATCCATACAAGATAGTTTGGTAGATATCATGATGGATTTTTAAAATAATTAATCAAATCACCAGCTATCACTATTTCACAACTCCACTAGGTTGGTTCTCCCAACTAATCTACTTCAAATCCAACTACATTACCACAAATGAACCTGTTACCAAAAGTGGATATACACAAATTTGATGGAAAAGATCCACTCAATTGGATCAACCAAATGGAGATTTTTTTCAATATTCATTAGATCCTAAGTGGATAGAAGGTTACCATGGCATCCTCGTATCTTAAACTTGATCAATTCATTTGGTAATGATGGTTGTGTGCTCAAAAGAAAATGATGACTCTCAGTGTCACTTGGTTAGTTTTTATAGAGGAGTTGCAATTACACTATGGTAATAGTGTGATAGAGAATTACTTTAGCCAACTAGAAAATTTTTGATAGATGGGCTTTGTTAAGGATTATACTCATGATTTTCATAACCTATCCTTACATTTGGAGACAATTTATGAGGAGAAATTGAATGACCTATTTTTGGGTGGACTCAAGGACCACATTTAACATGAGGTATGCATGTTTAATCCACTTAAGATTTTTGATTCTATTATCATGGAACATAGATCTGAGGAAAAATTCATAGCCAATAATAATTAGTCATTCACTTACCTAAAATATCATATCATATCAATACCAACATTTCCTTCACCTACCAGATTGATCCCTTAGCAAATTAAAGAGAAGAGTGTAAAAGGATTATGTTTCAGTTGTGATAGAAAGTGGAGTAAAGGACATAGATGTGCTAAGAAGAAGTTATTCTACATTGAGGGATTTAATGAAGATGAATAAGAAGATGATGCCTTTAATGATGATGAGGAAGAGATAGAGGAGGTACCTAAATATTCCCAACCTACAATCTTTTGTCATGCACTTTTAGGTATTATCACTCCATAGCTCTTAAGGTGGTGGGTTTCCTTAAGAAATAGAAGGTGACAATGTTGATTGATTCAGAGAGCACACATAACTTCATCAACCATAATTTAGCCACTAGATTTAACTATTTCATCTACCCAATAGTAGAAATTTAGGTCATGATTGCAGATGGTGGCATTATTAATTGTTTAGGAAAATGCCATAGTATTAAGCTTGCTATGGGTGAGTACAATCTCAATTCTCTTATGTTTTATATTCCCATGGGTAGCACATACATTATTTTGGGAGTCTAATGGCTCACAACCTTAGGTATCATTAAGATGAACTTCTAAGAACTATTCATGCACTTTCATTCTAAAGGTAGGAAAATTGAACTATTTGGATTATAGGTAAAATCTCCATAATTGATTAGTTCACATTAGATGACCAAGATGCTAAAAAAGGGGGAAAAGGGAGTTATTTCATGATTATGTTCCGTTGAAGTTTAACCCATATAATAATCTACATATCCTAATCTATAGATGATTCTTGATGACAACCCATATATTTTTGGGGCCATGTCAAAAGGACTACCACCAAAAATAGAACATGATCATGCCATTCAACTACTTCCAAGGAGTCAACCACTAAATATCAAACCATATAGATATTCATATTCATAGAAGAGTGAAATAAAAAATATGGTCCATGAGATGTTGGAGGTAGGGATCATCAAGCACAACCAAAGTGCATATTCATCACTAGTGGTCATGGTGTGGAAGAAGGATGACACATGGAGGATGTACCCAAATTATAGGGAACTCAACAAGTACACCATTAAAGATAAGTTTACTATTCCATTAATTGATGATTTACTTGATGAGTTACATGGTGCTAATTATTTCAAAAAATTGGATTTTCACTCAAGGTACCATCAAATTAGAATCAAGGATGAAGATGTTCATAAAACTGCTTTAGAATGCATGAGGGCCATTATGAGTTTTTGGTAATGCCCATTGGTCTTAAAAATGCACCATCTACTTTTTAGAGTTTGATGAAAACTATTTTTAGGCATTTTTAAGGAAGTTTGTGCTAGTTTTCTTTGATGACATATTGATTTATAGTCAGACATGGGAAACACATCTTCAACATGTGAAACATGTGTTGATAGTTTTAGAGAAGCATCAACTTTATGTGAAGCCATCCAAATGTTCTTTTGGAGTATAGGAGGTAGAGTACCTAGGTCAAATTTTTTCCTATGAATATGTTAAAGTTGATCCCCAGAAGATCAAAGCTATGATGGAATGGCCCATGCCAAAAAATCTCAAAAACCTTTGACGGCTCTTAAGACTAATAGGTTAATACCAAATATTTGTGAAAGGTTATGGTATCATAGCAACTGCACTCACTGTATTGCTAAAGAAGGATGCCTTATATTTGAATGATGCTACCACCAAAGCATTTGAGAAACTAAAAGCAGCTATGTGCACCACTCTAGTTCTGGCTACTCTAGACTTCTCAAAGACATTCACTATTGAATGTGATGCTTTTGGATCTAGGTTTGGAGTAGTACTAATGTAGGAAGGAAGACCCATTACATTTGAGAGTCATCAATTCAAAGGTAAGAATCTACAAAACCTATCTACAAGAAATAAATGATGGCTATTCTTCATGAAATTAAATAATGGAGACCCTATCTGATGGGTAGACACTTTAAGGTGAAAATAGATCATGATAGTCTCAAATATTTTTTTGCGCAAATATTGTCATCTAAGGAACAATAAAAGTGGGTAACCAAAATGTTGGGTTATGATTTTGAAATCATATATAAGAAGGGTAAAGATAATGTAGTAAAATATGCATTATCCAGATGGGATACATCCATAGAAGCATTACTTTATGCAATGTCCATGTTGCAATCAGATTGGGTGGATGAAGCTAGGTTAGAATGCAAGCAAGACAAGGATACATAGGTTGTGATTCAAAATCTCTAACAAGGTAATTTAGCCTCTAACAAATTTGAATGGAAAGGTAATGTCTTATGTTATAAGGGTAGGTTATACTTGTGTAAATATTTAGAGCTTAATCATAAGATTATTATGGAGTTGCATGCATCTCAAATTGGGGGACACTCAAGGTTCTTGAAAACTTATCACAAAATTAATAAATAATTATTTTGGGAAGGAATCAAGGGATCTGTACAAAATTTTGTAGTAGAATGCTTGATATGCAAATAGAATAAAGTTGAGATAGTTAAAACCCTAGGTCTATTATAACCATTAGCAATTCCAAGTCAAATGTGGGAGGAGGTTTCCATGTATTTCATCATGGGATTGCCTTATTCTGAAGGTAAGAATGTTATCTTGGTCATTGTGGATAGGCTTACAAAATATGCCCATTTTTTTACTCTCTCACACCCATTTTTAGCAAGTATAGTAGCAGCTATTTTTCTAAAGGCAATTCTAAAATTACATGGAACCCCAAAAATAATTGTAAGTGATCATGATCCTATTTTCACTAGTAATTTTTGGACTAAACTATTTTCCTATTTGGGTACTCAGCTAGCTCATAGCTCATCTTACCACCCCCAATCTAACAGACAAATAGAAGTGGTTAACAAATGTTTAGAGGGGTGTCTCCATTGTTTTGTATCAGATAAACAAGAATAATGGGTTAAATGGTTTCCACTTGTAGAATGGTGTTATAACACATCTTTCCATACCTCTTCTAAAATTTCTCCATTTCTAGCACTACATGGTTACCATCCACCTTCCATCACTTCTTCATTAAAGGTGAAAATAAAGGTTTGAGATGTGGAGGAACATATTAAGCATCAACAAGAGGTTTTGAATAGTTTGAGAGAGAATTTGGCCTTGGAAAAAAATAGGATGAAGAAACAAGTAGATCAACACTATAGTGAGCAAAATTTTGAGGTGGGTGACTGGGTATTTGTACATTTATAGCCTTACAAGTAGATGTCCTTAAAGTAATAAAAAAAGGACAAAAAACTTGATCCTAAGAATTATGGACCTTATTAGGTTCTACATAAAATTGGAAGTGTGGCTTATAAGCTCAAGTTACCTCATTCGTCTTGCATACACGCAATATTTCATGTTTCCTATTTGAAGAAGGTCATTAGATAGAAAGTTTTAGCCTAGATAGAGCTCCCATAACTAGATGAAGTAAGATGAGTCATTTTAGAACCAAAGAAGATCCTCCAAACACATAATCAGAATTTGAGAACTAGAAAGATTAGGGAATATCTAATCAATTGGAAGAACTTGAGCAATGAAAATGTAACTTGGGAAGGTGAAGATTTTCTGCAACAACATCCAGAGTTGTTCAATGTTGAGTACAATGTTGGTTTCAAGTGGAAGGGCATGATATTCCCTTAACCTATCACATGTATTAGGATAGTAATAGATGACTTGTCACTTACTTATCCCTCCTTGATGCTATATCACATTTCTCTATGCATTCATTTGGTTAGTAGGTTGGCCTATGGAGTAACCATGGCCTAGATAGACTATATATAGGAGGTAGTGGGTAATTATTTATCATCATATTGTGAATTCTACTTTTATTGAAGCTTATGAATGTTTCCCCCTTGAAGTGGCTTGTCTATTATCATTTATTCTGATATATTTTAGTCATATTTGGATCTATTTCTGCTATTCTACTTTATTGTTAAAGTAATTTCATTACAATAAGGGAAGATGCATCCACTTTTTCATATCTAAACAAGAATATACAAATTATAATTCAATCACATATATGTTTTAATAGTCCATTTTATTGATTCAAGAGGTTATAAATCTCAATCTTGGTAGAGTCTTATCATGCCCAAGAGAGGGACCTTGAAAATAGGCCTAAAAGCCTAAATATATTGATGCTAAGAAGAGAATAAGATAAAATAATGGCATAGATGAGGGAAGCATAATTCAACTAATCATCAAATCAATTAAAATTTAGTTACAACTCATAGAAAATAGTCTTAAATACTTCTCTTTATGCTAGTGCTCTTGCAAGCTCCTTGAATGAAATTTTTGGCATTGGAAACCAAGTGGTTAGCCATCTTAGGTGTATGTATATTTATTATTATTTTTGGGATATGAATTAAGTTAAGTAAACTCTTTGAATCAATACTTATAATATGTTTTGATTTTGGGCCAAGTATCAATTAACTCATGATAATGAAAAGCTGTGTATTGATTGACAACTCAAAGATGAGTTATTCATGCAATTTACCACTTGAAGATTAGTTAGCTCATGATTTAGCCATCCTATGCATTTATTGTCACTCAATATCAAAATAAGTCATGTATTTACACTACATTAACCCATTTTAATAGATTTATACACCATATTTCACTCTAATTGATTGACCAAATAGGTATACAAGGCTAATTAGGCCTAGTATCCTAACGTTTTGCACTTGATGGCTCTAAGAACCTACATAAAACTTTGAAAACCTGAAAATATGGTGAATTTAAGACATGAAATAATGCATATTATCATGAAATGAGTTATCCTTGGAAAGAAACACCTAAGAATTAGTCAAACTAGTTGACTAAGTCAAACTATCTTTAATTTCTATAGACTAGATATTTTGAAGAGACTAACAAGGGAATTTATAGGCATGGATTTTAGCATATAATGATTTTAGGATGAATAAAAATTGTAAAACAAGAATATCCAATGATTGGATTTCATTAAAATACCTTGTACCTTTATTTTATTCACCATTTCTTCAAAGAACCCTATTTTATGTGATGTTTGTATAGTTCTATACATCACAGTACCATTTATAGGACAATATATAAGTTTAATTCATGTTTTAATATATTTTAGTATAATTCATGGGGTTTTTATTTTAATATGTTTCACTTTTCTCAAAACTATAATTAATCAAACCAAATAATTAGTTTTTTATAAGTTAATATGTGTCATAAAATCATGCTAATATAATTTTTTAAAACTCCTCATGCAGTGAAAGATATTAGCTCTCAAATGGGTCGTTTGAATTGAGTGTCTTGACTACAAAGTTTGAATTAGCTCCTTATGAGTGAAATTAACCTTTCCATTATTTATTAATGATTTAAATAACATTATATATGACCTATAACATCTTATAAAACCTTTTAATGGTGGCCTTTATGCTTATAGGGGCATATAAGTGTATTCTTGGTGATGTGAGCCTTCTAGGCCTAAAATGGGCTTTTAGGCCTAATCTAAATTTTGAGGTTCAAGGTAATTATGGGTTATAATAAGGATTATAAATCTTCATATCAGATTTTTTATTTTTTAACCTTTTATAATTTCCCTTTAATTCTTGAACTCTAGTTTTGTTTCCATGCCTTATGATTGTGCCTGTAAGAGTGATTGCTTAGACTGTGTGTTTGTTAAGGTAGAGTTCTACAATTCCTTTGTTCCTTAAGAGAAGAGTTTAAGGAGTTTTAAAATGATAAAATATTTTATTATAGATATAATCATTATTTGTTCTAAGCCTTAAATTCATGAAATGCTCTATATGCCTTCTTTTCACTACCTCAGGGTTTCAAGAAGTCATAGCTTGTATAGCCCTTGGTCTTAAATTTGGTAACTTTCCTATGATAACATAAGATATTATTCTTAATGATATGTTTAAATTTAAATATCATGTTATATATATATATATATATATATATATATATATATTCCAATATCTATATTATTCCCTTAAACGCTACCCTTATCATATAGATGACACCATTACTAGTATAATATATAATCTTGTTTGCATTTACTAGCCCTCAAGGGTATGATTTGCATTGAATTATGAATATAATCACTATACAAAGGTTTTTTTAAGACTTATTATTATCTTATTAATCTTCACAAACATATCATGAGATTCAAACCCTTTTCCAAACCTGTAAACCTCAAAAATGGTCTCCTAGCTCTATATTGACTATCATGAGATAAGTATGGGACTGTGTCAAAATAGTGAATTATTACACTATTCAAGTGACTTAATTAATACCACATATATGTATAACTAAAAATTAAAACCATATATATCAATTTTCATACTTTTATCTTTCATATAGAGGTTTGTAGATGTATTTTCCTCAAAATTAGCTTAAGCTTCCTATGTTTTCAATATGCCCATGACTAAGTTTTCCTCTTTAAAAATTGTATTTTAATTTGATTATTTTGAATATTATTTGTTTAGGCTATTAAAATACCTCTTAAAATGGTCTTATATTTCATTTTTCACCTTTAAACCTAATACAACCTATACCACACCTTATCTTTTCAAGAAAATTTCACTATGACTATATGTTACAACTATTATAGGTGATTTTATGAGAAATGGAGGTGTTTTTTAACCATTTAATCATTATATGGTTATTTTAATATACCTTAATTTAGTTTAAACCTACTCAATGACATATTCTCTATCATATTGACTCTTCTTTCATTGTTCTCAAGCTTTACACAATCCTAGTTCGCACAACAAACTTGTTTACTGTCAAGAGTTGATAGTAGTTTTCATGATCTTGATATACGTTTTAAGATGTCAATTTGAAATTTTAAAAATATGTGATTTGATAAGTTTATCCTCCTTAGTTAAAAGTATCTTGAACTGCATCTTGAGAGTATGTGACTATGTGAGATAAAGATGACCACCTAGTATGGTTGTAGGTAGACATTTTCATGATTGATCTTGGTTGCATATTACTTAGGAAACCCTCTTCATGATATATTGATATATCTCACCATGAATTTATCTTATTAATACTCTATGTTACATGATATGCTTCCATTAGACCACTTTTATCTCCTCCTCTTCATTATTAGAAATAGGCTTATGTTTGTGAAAAGGTTATAGGTGAACACCCATAAGGTGAATCACTATGTCATTATATATTTTAAAGATCATAGCTTGATATAAAATCTTTATAAAATTAAATATGACTCTCAAACCTAGTTATAAACCTCATACATCTTCAAGGCATAACAACACCATTTCTCACAGTCTTGGTGTGACTCAATTTTTCACTTTAAGAAACATTCAAATAGGGTGTAGGTGGTGATACATATGAAGATATGTCCTATTTTGAATTTTATAAATTTCAAGGATTTACTTCATGACCTTTATTTGATGATCACCAATATATCACATTGTTCTTCACACTTATTGCTCTATGTTCTTAAAAATAGTCTTTCTTTCCATCATAGATTGACTGTGTTTGACCCTTTTTTGACCTTTGTATAGACTATGTACAACTTTTAGGATGTTTAGAGAGATGATACAGGTAACAAGATGTCCATGAGTCCTTCAAATTGTATAATAAACTCTTAAAAATTACAATAACCTCACTTTAAGTTCAAATTAATTGAAAGTTTATTTCATAGCTTGCTAGAACTCCTTGGGATTATGATTGTGTCCTTAAAGATATGGCTATAGGTTACCTTCCTCATAAGATATTTAACCCTATAATGACTTGATGATATTGTTGATAAGACCTTGAAAGAGTCCCAATGCCAAATATGATCTCCAAGATCTATCAAATACAATATTTTAATCAAGGTTTCAAGATTATCCTTATAATGAATTTGATTGATCTCCATTTAGCATTACTATATGTGGACTATAGCCTAGATGGACTATGTGGAGATAGACCTTAAGAAGGTTCAAAAATAGTCTTATTGAACTTTTCCTTATATCACTATAACTTTAGGGGAGAGTTTGATAAAATACCATTAAGGAGATACCCTTCACATCCTTCGTCCTCTATATTTTCATGAAAAACTCATAATTTTACTTTTAATTTTTTGTAGGTGATTATTCAATCTTAGTTTAGCATGATCTTAGGGTCTACATATATTCATTCATATCAATGATAGTTTATACCCTTTGTAATCCTTATGATATTGGATCCATGAGATGGAGGTGAATGAAAGTGATATGATGGTTGAAGGAAGATGGGAACATTGAGTGGAGGTGAAAGTGGAGCTTATGTAATGATAGAAAATAGTGAGAAGATAATGAGATGGAATTGAACCATATGGAGGTGATTAAGAGCATAAAAGTGTATGTCAATACCATTTTTAGGGACTTAAATAGTCATGGTCATGTGTTCAACAAGACATATCATTTTGGAGACTTTTGAACTAGTATATGGTGCTAAAATAGAAACCTAGGAATATGTTATGATCCTTAACAAATGCTAAAAAACCTTAAAGTTTGCTAAACTATGATTCCATGAAGATGTTGAGATCCATTAATGTCTTACATGATATGAATATTTGAATAAAATTTTGAGAATATTTAATTTGTTACATATACCATGAATCAAACCCATTCAAATAAGAAGACAATAAAACTTGTTGTTCCTTCTCTCTCCTAGACTATATAAATTCTCTTCATATGTTTGTAAACTATAGATTTACACTATTATGAATTATTGGGATCCATATGACCATTAAATGTGTAGAAAATAACTAGATAATGACATGGAAAGGTGAATCATGATCTTGAGAAACTCCACAATCTTAATTTTTTTTGCCATTATGACTAGATGAAGAGAAAACTCAAAAAATTGGCTGCCTACTTTAATGAAAAAGACATAATGAGTGCCTTAACTTCAAAGGGATAGTTAATTAAAGATATAATACCAAATTGAAAACCAATTTTCATAGATGTAATCCATGTGAGACTAATTTCTCTTGCTTAAATTTTAGGCCTTGATTTTCTCTCTCATGGTCATACCACCTATAAACTTGAAGGGCTCTCATTATGTGCAAAGAAGCAAGGTGAAGGGAGGGAACTAGTTTTGAGCTTGTCTTGAATATTTTTTTATTTAATAATCTTTTAGAACACCTATTATATCTTAATATTCAATCTCTTAATGCCTTTTTTATGGAATAGGTTTTACAATTCTGCACACTTGCATGAAATTACATTAAAATATCCTTTCTTGCCTTTTCTTCACAAATAAAGCTTAAAACACCAATTTTAGGTCATGAAGAGCATGACCACAAGTAATTTTAAATATTAAAAATAGATACAAGGATTTTTACATCTTTATATTGGCAAATTTCACATATGTGAGTCCTTTAGAGGCCTTTTGAATGCTTGAACTTACATGAAGATGTATTTCAAGGTATGAAATCATGTGACTAAAGCAACGGGATGAATATGAAGGTGTTTAAAGGATTTTTAATTGATTTTGTGGATTTTTAACTCCATATTTAACATTTAAAGGATAAAAAACCTCTATTTTAGGAAAAATACATAATTTTACAAGGAGATTTATCACTAGGGAGGCTTATAATAGTATCATGAGAAGTTTCAAGTTATAGGGGTGGAATTTGGCCTTGATAGTCAAAATTACCAATATATCCTCTAAATTTTATCTTATTTTATCATCCTTTATATATTTATTTTTAGGGTATTCTTTTTCATCATCTAATTCTTATTCATGATCTACTAGATTAGGATTCCCCCCATCTTGGTTTATAACATGTTAACAAGGAGGAGTGTTATGTCAAAATGGTGTTTAGATAAGATATTATAGGGGATAAATATTAAATATAGGGGGTAATCTACCTCCCATTCCAATAACTTGGGCTAATATTTAGTCTCAATTCTCATATATGTATTGGTTAAATTAAGCTCTAATCTCATCATCATTGAAGAAGTCATTATTAATTATTTCCTCTTCTATAAAATTATGGATATCACTTTGTTTTTATTCATTATCCCTACTATGTTAACCTAATCTCCTTAGGATATCATCTTGTCAATTTGATACTTATCCCAATCTTAGGACTTATGAATGAGTTTTGATAGGCATGGTGGACAATAATGGATGATATAGATATTATAGGTGTTTTAGGATGTAAATTTGATGTGAGGTGAAAAAGATTATGATTATTGAGAAATAAATTTATCTTGGGTTTAAGATATAATGGAAATTATGTCTATATATGACAATGGATAGGATGTGATTATATTTTGGGACTAAGATATAGACTATTTGATTGAGTATTTACAATATGTCAACTCTATGGGGATCCAAACTAGCAAGAGGACTAGATGATGAGATGACTAGGTGCCTATATTCACACTAACAAAATGATGACTATATAAGGCTAGTTATGAATAGGTGAGATGATAGGATGATAGTGTGCTAGATAAAATTTGGTAGAGTCATAAGATGATAATATTTGATCAAAGTAACAAATTTTGGGATAGATAGAGTAATGAGTGGGTTGAATATAGGAATTTTAAGATAGGATATATAACCACTATAGCTTAATCATAAAAAAATGTAATGCTCAAAATTTTGAGGGGTATAATAGATGAAGGGATGATGATGAGAAAGAGTGAATATCATTTAATCCAAGCCTTATATGGGATAAGTATGCCTTAAATATTTATAGGTTTTTTTAATATTAAGGGTAAACTATTAAATGGACTCACAAAAAACACTAGTCTAGTACAAAACACATACAATCAAGTAAATCACAAGCCCTATTATTTAGTAAACCAATTCAGGAGTATAACCTAAAAATTACACCATCTAATGGATTTGCATGTGAGGTTATATGATTATGACCCATTATAAAATCTACCAAACCCTCTTAGCCATGTATGCACACAACAGTCACTTGGGATCTGATATTTACTCTAGAAACTAGTCTCATATTGTGGTTGAAGGTCTTATTCTAGGATATATTAGATCACTAGGGGTGTCTACGATATATACTAAGTGCATGGGGCCTAACTATGTATAAGGTTTTGATTGATGCTTGGGTTAGAGACTTAGCTATTTATCTTCATGATAAATATATATGGGGTTAACCACTTGGCCTAATGATAGTTATACTTTATTTTTATACTCCACCAAAACATAGTGTGTGGTTGAATGCACAGTGATGGAATCCATGTCACTAACCCCTAAGAACTATGAAAGTACATGGGAATTAATTCCACATCACATTATGACTGATAAAATAACATGTAGTGGGGAACACTCAAGCACACAAAAATTTATTTAACCATTTAATTTATTATGAGAGATAAAATAATCAAATAAAGAGATTTAGAATGTATCAAAACCTAAATCTCAAACCCACATCCTTGTCCTACAAGTAAAAGTTAGGAATTTGATTTATGATCCTATGCTTATTTTCTCTACACTAAAATTTTTTATTAGTTTTTATAATTTTTTTTTTATAAGTCAAAATCCCCCGTTGCTTTCTCAAAATCATTTCTGCATAGTTATACATTGTCAAAATTATTCCAAATCACTTATAAAAAGGCAAAATCATAAATATTAGTTTAAAATTGTAGATAAGAAACAAGAAATTTTATAAATGGTTAGTAGAAAGTTACTTTATGATTATCTATTAAAAATTACTTATGGCTTATACGAAATCTCAATTGATAAGCAAAATTGTAGAAAGTGGCAAGAGGTATTACATGTTCTAAGGAAACATGATACTTATTTTACTAGAATGTAAAATATTTAATACAAAGGACCAATAGGATTTGAAACAAGATTACATTAAATGCTATCAAATATTATTATTTCCAAAATCCTACCTATAAATTAACTCAAAACTACTGCTAAGAATTCAAAATTTCTTCTATTAATAGAAATCATTATTATCTAAAGGCGATTATGCATTTTATATAAAAACTAGAATGTATACAAAATACAAAAGGACTAAAAATTAATTACAAAATAATAATGAACTATTTTTATTTACCAAATTAGACTAATTATAGGTATATAATGAAAACAAAACTTATAGTAAACTATGTCAAAATCATGATTTTAAATAAAGATTGCTACTTACTATAAGCGATGTTGAATAAGATATTAAAGAGGTTGATCAAGAGGTAGCAATATTATCTTGACATATTTTTTCTTTTCTTACAACCAAAACCATATTGGAATGTTTATGAGTCAGATTAGATCCAAATCAAAGCTATAACTAATAAAGTCGAAACCGCTAGTAGAAATCAATATCATAGATTACATTAAGTAATTTTTCTTAGTATGATATGTTATCAATTTTGAACTAGCATATTTTTGAATTATATCTATAAGGCCATAATATTAGTAAGGGGGGAAAGAAACTAGTAAAACCAAACTTATAATGCTTAACAACTAGATAAGGATTAATGTATAGCTTTAATCAAAATTATGACTAGTAAAAGCAAAATCACAGATGGAAATAAAAATGCTACTATTTATAAGTGATTTTGAAAATAGTTAATAAACTGCTAGATAGATTAACTATTAATGGCTAATTTACATGATAAAGTAAAAATTGTGATTGCCAAGAATAAAATCATAAGTTCAAGATTGATATTTATAAAGCAAAATCATAATTCCTAGAACATGAAAAATTATATTTTTAAAGCCTAATTCCTTCCTAACCAGTATAATAAGTTGTATTTTTCACATTTCTCACACATAATGGTTAGTCCAAATGAGGGATCCCATTTTAGTCACCAATGTATGATGAGAATTTTGAGAAATAGATTTGAACATTAAAAAATAGGTTATAATCTACTCAAAATTTATAAAACATCAAAAGAGAGAATGAGGAAGCAATCAAAATTTTATTATAAAATTCTTACCATTACTTTGATTTTTTGAATCTTCCCTCCAAGATCATAAACGCTTCTCTTAGATAATTTGATTAGATGATGTTGAATTGAAAGGCAAGGTGGATTCAAGACTTGAAATGGAAGCAAAAGGACTAATAACTATGGTTGCAAACAAAGATTATGGATGTAATGTGGTAGCTAAGAATGTATGAAGGTTATGCAAGTTTGTGAATTTTTCCAATTAGTCTAGTGAAGATATTTTCATGGATAGTTATAGGGATGGTGAAGGGAGTTTAAAGGATTTTGTTTTTTAATAATTATCTATATTTAGAGGGTTCTAGAGGAGTGGAGAGATTAGAGGAAGTTTTTAGAATTAGAGAACTCTATATTTCACTAGGAATTAATGAGGATTAGATAGGGGTTTTAGATAATATTAAGGAACTAGGTTTATAAGGAAAGTTATGGGTATGTGGGCTAGGGTTAGTTAGTATATTGTGAATTTAAAATTAGCAAGTTGGGAATTGGGGATTAAATAAAATAAGATTATTACGTTAATGGGATATGATGGTATAAGTGATGGATTTATATAATGTGGGTGTGTATAAAGATTAGTATGGTGTAATAAATATATAGAAGGAGGGGAAATTATATTACTAATAATGAAAAGGGTTAGTTAAATGAAATTAGTCAAGATAATTGACAAAGTTAGTTGAATTATTAGGGAAAGTAGATTAACATGGATACAATATCAAGACATAATATCCCATGTACAGAAGCCTCGATGAACCTAATATGAAATTTAATGTGTCTCAATAACATCATATAGAATGAGAATATATACATACCATGGTGTTTAAAATATAAAAATATGCCAAAATTCTAAAATATCTATCACAAAATCACCTCTAACTCTATGTATCCATAAGTCCTATTGTAGGTGGTGGTCCTAGTGTATTGGTGGTTATGGTTGCTAAAAAAATTAACTTGAAGTTATTTTACCATGTGTGTTGGTCCTAGACCAACCTAATCTAATACCAACATTATACACATCTTATACCTTGAAAATAACTATCTAATAATCTTTAGGCACTATAGTTTCATAGGCATGACAATACTAAGATGCCTCATCCTTAACCTAAAGGATATCAAGTATAATCTAGAAGAAACCTAAATATGTACTAGATTTCCAAGCCTCGTCACACTCATGTTATGGCTTATACAAATATAATAAGGATTGATATTTTTAAGATATAGCCTGGTCCCACTCTACCATAATTTGTGCATGTATTTAGGCCATCTTATCCACCTCTACCTTTAGCTAGGTAATCTCCAACTAAAGGTGACTCATATTATCCTCTTGGATGTCTAGTGTGGTCTATAAATTTTCGACCTACCTCTCCAAAATTTTTATCTCTACTACCCTAACATTTATCTCCTCTTCTAACACACTATTGTCCTACCTACCCTAGTCATACTAAATGGCCCCACCTATCCTAGATCAATATAATTACTTGTTATACCTATTTTTATAGGATCCATCACCATCATAGAATGAGTGTCATCTCCTTTACCATTTCCACCATTAAAATTTTCATCATCATCATCATCCTCCCCACCTCCACTACTATGACAACTACTACCACTATCACTATCCCCACTACTAGTCTTGTCCTCAAACTCATCAATATCCATCAACATTTGACCACCTACCTACCTTAAGATAGTATGCCTCAATGGGTACACTCATACCCACCAGTTTGTATATTGTAGAGTGACCTTTACATTTATTAGATTCCCCATAATGGCCATGCCATCAATGGTACATTCAAATAACTATCCAAAATTGTACTCTTATAAATGATCAGGGTAACCTAGGTGATCTCTCTAGTCACATGCGTGAACCACATAGGATCATTTGACACATCCTAAACTATGTCAAAATATTATAGTACCCTATCAGGGTGATACTCCTCAATGATATTTGATTGCCTGCCTATAATGAAACACTTGGATGTCATATATGTAGTGTACCAAGCATCCCTAGGTTATTATAGTTGATATAGCAGGTAAGGCATCCAAATAAAGAACTATGATGTTAGCTCATCAAACATTCATAGGTAAAAATAGATCTCCTCATAGTGTCATTGCCATCTTACTCTAGTTTGTACCTAGCCATATTCTAAGGGTTCTTATGTGTCCTTGACCTATAGATCACTCTATGGAGATGTGCTCCCAACCCCAAAAAATTAGTAGAGTGGACACTATAATGTTATGGATTCTATAATAGGCCACCTTATGAAGGTCCTTATATAATTGAGCCAATATAACTTCCCCCATGCAAATCTATTCACTTCATCCATCATAATCCATATAAATCCTCTTAGGCCTATATGGAAAAATCATTAACTCTTATTAGATAACAAGATGCCACTAATAATAACAATTAGAACCATGACCTCCATGTAATTCAATGCTAGCAATGAAACATCCCAAGAGGCTAGGTCTTTAGGATGCAAACCTATATAGGTTTATAAGAAATTAATATCAATCTTCCCATACTCTGAGGATCTCTTGAAATCCAACCAAGTCATCTATAATAGCCTACTACCATGCTAGATATGTCTATAATAGCTTGTGTCCCCTCATTAATAACTTGAGGATCCATCAAGTATCCTTAAGAGTAATAGTGGCCTCTTTAGTTGATAGGTGAAAGTTTGAGGTCTTAGAATGGCATCTCTTAGCCAAGGTGTTTAGGTACGCATAATACATGTGAATCACTAACATCTATGCCACACCCTAAAAATATATCACCTACAAGAATTGATTCATCTCCATTGTATAAATCTACATCATGCATAACTTATGGGAACATTACTCTCATGTTGTCAACACTGCCAACTACTCTTGTAATCATAAATAAATTAGTGTTAAAATATATCTGTGGCTACCTATCCTATGCCTATCTTACCAAGCCTATTTTACCCTCTCTTCTATATTTTGGACCCCTTTTGGGTCAATTAAGCCAACTATTTTCTCTTCTAAATCAAAGTCACCATTTTAGAATTTTTTACCTTTTTTGGGTGAAATTGATCTTTTTATTTTTCATGAAAATGATGGCTTCACTTATAATTAGGTGAAACCATTGATTAAATTATTTCCATTATTTTATGATGAAATCTCCATTTGTAAAAATTATGAATTCATATGAAGTCACTAATTTACCTTGCAAAGCCATTATTTACCCTAAAACATAAAGGATGACTTTACAACTTTTTGACCTAAACTTAGTCATAAATGAGTAATAAATGAAATAAATACCAATAGTGAGGATACATACTAGTGTTTCATCATGTGAAGGTCATCCTTTCTCCCTCTACTATTTACTAACATCTCATCCTCATCTTCCATGTACCATTTCTCTTAGATCACTTGCGCACAAAACCAAATCTCAAATTCTCAAAGGGCTAGGTGAAAATGAATTAATTTTCACCCTATGTGGTGAATATATATCCTAAAACATTTGAATTTTACCTCCCCATGCCTAAATTTCCTTCTTCACACTCATGAAGGTGTGTTTTTCATTTTCATGGTCTATTTTGTGTACTATTTAATCCTACATTTATTATTTTTTGGCCATTTGATCACCAAATCATCTTATTGGGCCTCTTACAATACCCATTTAACAACATTATTTATCTACTTATATCATGTGTAATTTCAAACATGCATCTGTGTACTGAAACTTAGGCTAGAATCATGTTTTTATTCTTTTCCATCTCATTTTAAATCTTTTTTATAGGTTTATTGTATAATATCCCCTAGCCAATTTACTTAGATATGATAAATTATATCAATCGACAAAATGTTTTGCCTTTCTATGGAAATATTATTTTCAATATCATGATTCAATTTGCAAACAATTATAACCACCTTTGTCAAATCATTCTCATTTGACCTACCTAATGATTATAAAAACCTTTGGGAAAATCATTATTTTTCACTCTACTCACCTTATGAGGGAAAATGTCTATGATAATTATTATAAATTCCTTTGGATAAATTAATATCTCAACCCATGTTACTAATTATAACTACCTTTGGGTAAATCAATGTCTCACCCTTTATTACTAATTATAACTTCTTTCAAGAAAATCAGTGTGTCACCTTCTATTACATATTATAACCACCTTTGGGAAAATTAGTGAATCCACCCACCTTACCACTATATTACATCATTTTATTCATTTTGATGGAACACTCAATGATTCTTTTATCACTCAATCCATCGAGAGGGCATCCAGGGCTAATCATGTTGGGTGTGAATCCATTATTCATAGACCACTATTCATGGAGTATTATTCATGAGCACTATTCACTAATCACTATTTATGGTGACATGGTAGTGGGTCCTAGGATGTGGGCCTCATGGAGAGGGCCCTAAGTGGTGTGTAGTGATGTGGCATGTAGGTGACATAGCATATAAGTGATGTGGCCAATGATGTAGTGGATGATGTAATAAGATGGTGAAGTGGGAAGAGGGCCCATAAAGGGTCCCAAGAGTGGTCATGTTGATGTCATAGAAGTGGGACACAATTTTTTGATGTGTCCATGAATCCCATGTGTGGAACACATGGAGAAGAAGATAAAAATGTCACATGGTGCAAGAAAGTCAAGGGTCACATGTTGGTAAGTGATAAAAGAGGTCAAATATGTAAAATACCCCCTCATATGGGTATGAGACACCAAATTTGGAGTCACATGTGGTGGCTTGGAAAGAAGATAAATTAGGTGGCTACTTTATTGACCATATGGCACCAAGCAATCATTATTAAATATAAAGATTATATTCACATGTGTGAAGTGGGGTGTCGATTTTGGAGCCACATGGAGGTGGCACATGGGCTTGCTTGGTAGAGGATATTATTTGAAGACTTTCGCATAAGGTGATAGGAAGAACATCACATGATCAAGCACTATGTGGGGCATAGCCTTTGGAGGCTTGTGGATAAAGTCAAAAGTGGCACCATGAGATGCCTTCACCTTTATCAAGTTAGAGACAAATTTCCATATTGTCCAATAGTTTAAACCACCCAAAGTATGGAAAATTTCTCCCTTATATCTATTCTTTATTTTATGTAAAATGATATAAAGCATTATACATTAATCATTATATTCTTATCCCATTTGAGGATTATAGAGGAGTCCTTAGAGGTTCTCTATTTTGGATCCACATTAGAGGTTAGATTTGAAAAGGCTTGATGCCTTACTCACCTAGATACTTGGGTTATAAGCATCATCATGCAAGGATGGAGGTTAGATCCTAGAATTCTAGTTTACTTGGCTCACCCAAGTGTATGGGATAGATCTATGGAGGAGGTTACAAATTTGGATCTCCCTTAGATGCAATGTGATTATCATGTTTGTTACTTATTACAATTTGGAGATTAGAGGCCATTGAATTATCTCATCCTAGAGGTTAGAACATAGAAGGCGTAGTTGTATGCTTGGTTCACTTGAGTTCTTGATGTTAGCATTATTTAGAAGCTGATATGAGGATACTATTATAGAGAGAATGTGTTGATGAAGAAGTAATGAAGTCTGGTGATACCTTTACCCCATGGTTTTTCCCTAACTAGTTTAATAAGGTTCTCCACATATATCTAGTGTTATGGTTTATCTCTCTTGTTTACGTTTTTATATTAGAGCTTGTTTTTATACAAATTATTTACTACTTGCACATGTGGGAATGTTTGTTTTCCTAATAATTGGTATTAGAGCAAGGTTTTAATTTAGATTTTAGTACCTAAGCCTTGTTTATCCCCTACAAGTGGTATCAAATCTTGGTTTTGAAGCTAAAAATGCTTGATATTAACAAGTGGTATCAAAGCCTAGGTTGGTTGGTTTTATGCTGGGAGCTATAGGTGGAGAGACCTAGATATGAAAAAGAAGAATAAGTTTGCATGGTAGGTATCTCTCTATGGATCAAGGTGGAGGATATTTTGGTGAATATCTTATTCTCTTCATGTTTTTGAGGATAATCCTATAGATGATAATGGAAAAAAATATGAAGAAGCTTTTTTTAGACATATCAGCACCAATAATGTTCATGTCGAAGCAACCATATAGCTTGAGGAGCAAGTTGGTCTCCATTGATGAAAATGGAGGTTGATGACAAGGCATGACATTAGTTTGTTTCTTGACTAGAGAAGAGGTGCATGATGTGGTATCCTAATGACCACATGTTATTGGCTAAAATGATTTATAAAATCCATGTAGAGGTAGAGGTATCAAAAACTTGAATTTGCACCTATTATAATTGATGGATGGAGAAGAAAAAGTCAATACCCAAGGTTATATGAAATGATAAGGATGGTTTTGGATATTTGAAATACTCATAGATGCATTGAGTGAAGTTTTTGTTGGTTGTAGTGTAGTAGAAGTGATTAGTTAGGAGAGCTATGGTGTACCTTATGTGAGTAACCAAGGTAGATTGATGCATGGATTAACTTTGCACATGAGTTAAACTAACATGTGGTAGAGTAGGATGAAATTTGATTGTGGGATTGAAAATTGGGTAGGTTCTATGATGCACTAAGTAGTGTAACAACTTCCCAAGAACTATATGGTTACCATGGTGATCACAGTGAGTAGTAGTTTGCTACATGTAGAAGTCATGTGTTAACTTTTGTGGGTTCTTCTCTCCAGGTGTAGAATAATATTAAGTTCAATAAGCACTTGTTGATATTAATGAGTTATATTAGTGGGATGTATCTTTAACATCAATTATACATGATGATATCATGATGAGATAAAAGTAGCCAGGAGGGATATGTGGATGAGGTAGAGTTGTTGGTTTTTATAATTGGAGATTGTATGGGTTCTAGTAGGCATAATGATGTGGTATAGGAATACCTTCATAGAGATCCAAGGTTTAGTATAGGATACTTCTATGTGTAGATGGAACTTTTGTTACAACCCCCAACATGATCACTGGTGAGATGGAGGAGTAAACTAGGATGGAGATACATAATAGACATGAAAGCAAGAAAATAAAATAGCTCACTTCTTTTGGTATGTGGAGATGTATTCTAGAGTGTCATATAGAGGAGGATAATATGGTTGTCTTATGTATAAGATTCACTAATATTATGAGTAGCCTCATGTAAGCCATGATGTACTAGACCAAATACTTCCAAGTATTGGGAGTAGTGAGTGGTTCATGGCAAAATCCCAAATATAGGATTGGGTCTATGGTGAAGTTTGAGTCACTTCAAGTTGATACATTTCTATCAAGAGGAGTATATCTTGAAAAAACCATCAAGGTATTAAAGTTTTAGTAGTGAAAAAACTTCTTCTAGTCTTGTGTGTGAGTAGTAGTGGGCATGATGACAGCTGATAGGTAGATGTATGGTGACAGGTTGGTATGAATGCATAGGTGGTTCAAATTCCTATGTATAAGACTTCAAGTGGGAGATTATTAGGTGTGAATCTACTATTCATAGACCACTATTCATAGAGTACTATTCATGGGCACTATTCACTAGTCATTATTCATGATGACATGGTAGTGGGTCCCATGGTGGGTCTCAAGTGGTGGGTCCTAGGATGTGGTCCTTATGGAGAGGGTCCCAAGTGGTGTGTAGTGATGTGGTATGTAGCTAATGTGGATAATGATGTAGTAGGATGGTGAAGTGGTAGGTTGGCCCATGAAGGGTCCCAAGAGTGGTCATGGTGATGTCATAGAAGTGAGACATAATTTTTATATGTTTCTAGGATTCCCATATATGGATCACATGGAGAAGAAGAAAAATATGTCACATGGTGCAATAAAGTCAAGAGTCACATGTTGGTAAGTGATAAAAGAGATCACTATGTATGATACCCACTCACATGGGTGTGACATGCCAACTTTGGATTCACATGTGGTGGCTTAGAAAGAGGATAAAGTAGGTGGATAATTTAGTAACCCTTTGGCACCAAGAAAGCATTATTAAATTTGAAGATTCTCTTCACATGTGTGAAGTGGAGCATAGATTTTGGAGCCATATGGAGGTGGCACATGAGCTTTCTTGGTGGAATATCTTCTTTAAAGACTTTATCATAAGGTGATAAGAAGGACATTACATGATCAAGTACTATGTGGGGTGTAGCCTTTGGAGGCTTGTGGACAAAGTAGAAAGTGGCATCATGAGATACCTTCACCTTTCTCAAGTGGGAGAGAAATTTCCCTACTTTTTATAGTGCACAACACCCAAACTATGGAAAATTTATCCCTTATATCTCTTCTCTCTTTTATGTAAAATGCTATAAAAAATTATGTATTACTCATAGTATTCTTATCCCATTTAGGGATCATGGAAGAGACCTTAGATGTTCTCCATTTTGGATCCATGTTAGAGGTTAGATTTCAAAAGGATTGCATGCTTTACTCACCTATATTTTTGGGTTATAAGCATCATCATGCAAGGATGGAGGTTAGATCCTAGAAGGCTGGTTGTTTGTCTCACCCAAGCACATGGGATGGATCCATGGAGGAGGTTACAACTTTGGAGCTCCCTCAAATGCTATATGATTATCATTTTTGTTTCTTGTTATAGTTTGGATCTTGAAGGCTATTGGCTTAACTCATCTTAGAAGTTATAAAATAGAAGGCATGGTTGTATGTTTGGTTCACCTGAGTGCTTGGTGTTAACACTAGTTAGAAGCTGCTATGAGGATACTATTATATAGAGAGAGTATTGATGAATAAGTAATGAATTCTAGTGCTATATTTACCTCATGGTTTTTCCCTAGTTGGTTTAGTATAATTTTCCAAATATATCTAGTGTTATGGTTTGTCTTTCCTATTTATGTTTTTCTATTGTATCTAATTTTTTGGTAAATTATCTATTACTTGTAAATGTGGAAATGTTTGTTTTCCTAACAAATTGACCACCCTTTGGGATATGAACCTTTCATCTTAATATATTTTGCATTATTTGAAAAGATTTTATTATCAGTATGTCTTACAATGCCCTCTCAAATAGGGGAAGACTATAGACACTCATTTTTGGCCACTTTTATGTCTAAACTAGTAACCAAATTGATTTCTAGAAAATAATGTAATTTAAGTTTATAAGTCATTAGATTTATGAAATTCATCTACATAAGGGATATAATTTCCTAGAAACATGTCAAGGCTTGCTTATTTAGGGCATTAGCGTATATGTACTGATAACCTATCTTGGATTCAACCCTAGTCAAATTGTGACCTAGAAATTAGACATTCTTAACCTATTGATCTATTAATGCAAAATATTTAAAATAAGTGTAATCCCAAAACCCTAAGTAAGTTTAATTAAAAAATAAAATTCAATTATCTTGATTAAGTAAAGATTCTAAGTTGACTTAGGGAATCACATTTTCTAAAAAAAGAATTTTTTAATAAATATGAGGTCAAAGTCAAGGGATCTAATAATATGTTTTATTAATTTCTAAAATTTAAAAAAAAGGTGATTTATAACCTCATAAATATGCTCTATGAGTTTTCATGGCTCATAAATATCTAAAATGAGTTGTCAAGCCTTCATAATTACTTTGAACCAACCCAGGGTTAACCTAAACTCAACCTAGGTTATTTTATACTCAACAAAGAATAAAACTAAACCTAACCTCCCTAGAGTTAGAATTAGTTTCAAGACCTATAAATCTAAGTTCCTTCACTCTTTATAAACAATATTTTATGGGTAAGGTTATTTTCCAGGAATGCCTTCAAGAATCCTTTCAAGTAATGTTATAATGCTAGATTGATTCAAGAAGATTCTCACCAAGCCAATCCAAGACAAAAAAATTGGCATGTAGTCTTAGAGAAGTGATGTCAATATAGAGAATACTTTTTTAAATGTCTCTAATTCCATAAGCCAAGAAAGAACAACCTCTATGACAACAAGTGAACACTAATTTTAACAAAGGAGGTGATATCATTTTATGTTTTTATATCTTATTTGTAGTTTTGATCAATATGTTAAGATCCTCGTAATACTTAGGTAAGAGTGGTTTAGTTTCCATTGAATTTTTATACTTGAATTATCATTTGACTCAGTAAAAATGAACTAATGATCAATTTATTTCTCTTTGGATTCCTAAAGCTACACATAAACCATGGATAGGGTCTCATGGTCTATAGTAGAGTAGTTCCATTCATCTTGTGTGAGGTTTCAACTATAAAAATAAATAGAATGATAAAGGTTTACCTTATTAGGTTTTTCTTAGATAGTATCCACAACCATTCTTGAAGTGTCAACATGTACATGAAATGGAAAGGTGTAGTCTAGGAATTAAATAATGGGTGTAGTCACCAACTTTTACTTTAGAGCCTCAAATGTTTGTTGGTTTTAGTGGTCCATAGGAAGAGGCCATTTTTATTGATTAATTTTTATAGTGGTGTTGTTATTTTAACATAACCTTGTATTAACTTATGATAATACCCTATGTGACCTAAAAAGGCATGGACCTCACTTTGAGTGGTTGGAGCAAGGAGTTGGGTAATGACTACAATCTTAGTTGGATCCACTAGTAGTCCATCCTAGGAAATGATATGTCCCATTAGGATTCAAAATGGAGTGTAAAAATGTACTTTTTAATATTTAAGGAAATCTAAAGTTGGCATTAATGATTGAGTATGAATCACATATTATCATAGTGGCTACACACTAAACCATACATTGTCCAGTCATCTAGGTACACCTAAAGAAATGTGTGGATAAAATATTTGAAGGATTCCACCATAATGTGTAAGAATATTACTGGTGCACTTATTGATCATTGTTCTTATTATTGAGGATTTTCATTGATGTTGTCATTGATGTCAAAGGTTTTTGAGAAGGTATTCATGAGATCATTAAAGAATGTAGCTATGAGAGAGAATATTGATCAAGGTTTTAGTTAATATGAGAGTGTAATATATGATTTTTATATTTTATTATGACTAAATGAGTATTGTGAAGGTCAACATGGAATTTCCTTGTCAAATTTGTCAAGTGCTTGAGTATAATTGTGTCTTGAGAAGGTATGCACATAAGATACCTAGTATTGTGAATAAAGGAGCATGAGTGGTTTTATGAGGTTTATTGATCATGTATATAAGGCATTAGATCACTCATGAGTCTTAGGGTGAGCTTACAAGGGTAGGACCTATAGATCAAGTATGTAATTAGACCATTTATAGACCCTATCTAGCCTAATGAGGCATCATGTTCTATTGTCAAGGAATATGAAGGATGTATGGCACTATTTAAAAATGAGATAGGTTTATTTAGTATTTCAATGAGGTGTATATCACATTTAAAGAGGCATGAAGGTTATTTTCAAGGCCTAATGTGTTTTTTAGGTCAATGTCTAAGCAAACAAAGAGAGAAGAGAGTGTGTGACCTAATGGGGTATGGGTTTTGTTTCTAAAGATATTATGGATAGGTGAGTGTTTTAAAAGGTATTATATGTTGTTTAAATAATTTTCACAAAATTTTAGGTCATGGTTTGTAATAAAAGTCATGAAAAGTGGTTTTGAGGTCTCTCAAGTACATAAAATAGAGGCATACAAAACTAAGTACTTTCAAGTATTCATTATCATGTGTAATTATGAATGGGAACCTAAGTTATTTATGGTAGATGGGTAAGTGACATATCTCAAAATTCCAAGAATGTTTTTTGAAATATAGGGGCTATGCTTTATGAACAATCATTAATTGTGAAAGTGTGTTTAAACCCTCTTAGAACCCTAATTGTCATGTCCCCTTCTAGTTGACATCTTTTCGAGCGGATGATTAGCCTATTATGCGACCCTTGTAGGCTGATGGGATGGATAGAGGGTCTTGATGGAGATGGGCTTGGATTTTGTTTGGGTTCTTTCAGACATGAATTAAGGGAGATATTAATATTTGATTGATTTAATCAAATATTAATTATTTGGTCTAATTTTAATTAATTATTAATTATTGGGTCTAATTTTAAGATCTTAATTCTAATTCAAGAATTGGTCTAATTTTAAGACCCTAGTTCTAATTTAAGAAGCCCTAAGTCTAATTAAAGGGAATCTAATTTTAGCAAGCACACCTTTGGAGGGGTATAAGAATTTATCATGGGAGAGAGTTTGTATGCATGATTATTATTGATATTGATTCTTGTTAAGAAATTCTTTTGTGAAGACTAAGACAAGGGTTCCAAGATTCCATTTGCATTGAAGAACGTCAACTCTTCATTGTGTGTGATTCAGAGGTTGTGAGAGATTAGTCGATCTATTGCCAAATTGAGAGATAACTTCATACAAAAGTTATCATAGGTGTTTACAAGTTTGAGAGATAAATTCACATAGAAGCTATCACAAGGGTTTATAGGTATTTCATTATTTTGGGTTTTGATTCAAGAATTATCCAGATATAGATCTTTTATATTAGCCCATAATTCTACAAATCAGGATCAAGCATATAGGGTGTGTTATATCAACGGCTGTATGAAGTCTGTATAGATCCATGAAAATCTATACAAATCAACAGAAAGTTTAGGCACTAACATTAGCGAGCAGAGACCTATAGAGACCAACATCGGTCAACATATCACCGACGTTGGTAGATGAATGACTCCAAGTCGATCGATGATGGTAGTATAATCGACGTCAGTGATTGTGTTTTTTTTTACACAACAGGCCAAGACGTACCAGATCTAGATTTCTTTCCTAGTTTGTGGAATATTTAGGCTATTAAGGCTATACTTTTAATATTCTTTGTATACTTGATAGAGGACCTCTATTGTAAGCTTATGAGCAAATAAATAAGAGATTATACTATGATTTATTTATCTATTTGAAGATATTTTGAAATTTTTTAGATAAGCAATTTAGAGATTTTGTTTTGATATCCGAAGGGATATTACAGTGGTATTAGAGCTAAATCCTACCATCCTGAGGGTTTATAGATCTTATGCAGCCATAAGAGTTGGGGCCACATAGGGATAACACACACAGTAGAGCTTTACTTAAAGGCACTCAAGTTTTAGGATAGTAACTGGAAGACATGGGTGATGATATTGACAGGGCTCATATTCCTCACTATCCTAGAGATCAAGATGATGTAGAGGTTTTACTTACTCTTAGAGACATACGAGAAGGGCAAAGGTAGAATAACACAGTACTACAATAGTTGGCAGCAGCACTGCCATGATTGGGTACTTCAAGGAGACATTCCCCACATCGTGATGATGTCAAGAGTGATGCAGGATCACAGAGAGGCCTTAGGACTACTTCTCATACAGCTAACAGGCCTACTAGACCTACCTTTATGAGACAGGAGGTCAAAGAGGTGATAGCAGGTGAGGAGCATGGGGAGGCATTTATAGATACACTTATAGCGTGACTAACGAGTGGGAGTCATTACCACCTGTGGTCAGGGAGATGATTACTTTTGATTGATTCCTCACACAAAGGAAAGAACATTACCGAGGTCGATAGAATGGGAGACCAAGACCCCAGAACAATGATTTGAAGCATGCTACAAGTAGGCTCACACTAGCGATGTTGTACGGTAGTGGTAAAGTGACATCACAAGCCTAGGTTAGTAAGCTTGATACATTTCTCACATTATGACTGATGGCTGAAGAAGATGTTATCAGATATGCGACACTACATCTTGAGGGAGTAGCTCACGATTGGTGGCACCATGGGATGGTGACACTCCATCATGATTAGATCACATCTTATCAGGAGTTTGTGGATAAGCTAGTAAAGCATTTTGACAGGAGGGATCTAGAGTCCTATTTCCAAGAGTTGGCATAGTTGTGCCAAAGTGGTAGTCTAGAGTCTTACATTGGTGACTTCCAAAAGTTATCAGTTATGGTTCCTGACATTTTAGAGAGGTGACTTATAGTACTCTTCATGGAGGGATTGACAAAACCATTGAGAGGTTGGATCAAAGGCTTTGATCCTCCTTCATTATAGGAAGCTATGAAGAAGGCACGTAGTATGGAGATGGCAGCCCCATCAAGTAGATCTAACTCTAGAGGTACTTCTTCATCTAGGGACAGTAAGGGCTTCAACAGGAATAGAGAAAGACCAAGTTTCAACATAGATAAATCAAGTGTTAAGAATGATTCAAAGGCCAACCCAGTAGCACCACCTTTAGATAGAGAGGCTCTTAATGATCTACATAGGAAGAAGCTTTGTTTCTACTGCAAAGGTCCATATGATGCTAATCACGATTGTCCTTTGAGGCCTAAGGGCAAAGCAAATCGGGTGATGTGGGCCTATTATGAGGATGAAGAATTAGAAGATTTTGAACATCACAATTGTTCTATGGAGCTAGAGGCTGAGGCTTCAGAGCCTAGGGTAGAGGTAGAGTTAGAGCTCCAAATTTAGGAGGCACGTCTATCTAGCATCCAGCACAAGGGATCATTCAGACTCCATGGAGTTTTGGCAGGATAGAGGGTCATCATCCTTCTTGACACGGGAGCCACACATAATTTTATTGATACTAGATTTGTGGAGAAGCATGGACTCACCACCGAAGAGTTTGAGGGCATTAGAGTTAAGGTAGCTGATAGTTATACCCTCAGGTGTGAGCAGATGATCAGAGATCTCCCATTGCACTTGAACAACTATGAGTTCAAGGCTGATTATTATGTGGTCAACATGGGGGATATAGATTTGGTTTTGGGCATGAAGTGGCTTCATTCCCTTGAGGTAGTCACTCTTAGTCTTAAGGATATGGAGATCCATTTTGATGTTGATGGGAAGACTCACATTCTTAAGGCAATACGAGACGGCAACATCAAAACTATTTCATTACATCGAATGGAGAGGCTCATGCAACATGACATGGTAGAGTGGGCTGCTAAGTGCACATTGGCACCAATGCAAGAAGGATAGCAGAAGATTGCGTATCATCCTGACATTTAGCAGTTGAGAGTCAAGCATGATAAGGTATTTAGTGACATTCCACTAGGGAGACCTCCAGACAGGGGCATTGAGCATATTATTGAGCTTGAAGAGGGCACTAAACCCATTATGATTACTCCTTATCGACATCCTAAGTAGTTGAAGGATGAGATCGAAAAGAAAATTAAGGAGTTACTGGCTATGGGTCACATTCGGCCTAGCAAATCACCGTTTGCTTCTTCAGTTATTCTAATGAAGAAGAAGGATGGCACCCTATGCATGTGCATTGACTACAGAGCCCTAAATAAGAGAACCATTAAGAATAGGTATCCTATACCTCGTATTGATGAGCTTATTGATGAGCTCCATGGTGCACATTACTTCATGAAGATAGACTTAAGGTCAGGCTATCATCAGATCAGGGTTCGTGAGCAAGATGTGGAGAAGACAACTTTCCATTGCCATTGTGGACACTATGAGTTTATAGTGATGCCATTCGGGCTCACTAATGCACCAACAACATTTCAGTTCACCATGAATAGAGTCTTCCATTCAATGTTGAGGAGGTTTATACTTGTTTTTTTTTATGACATTCTTATATACTGTAGGACTTGGCAGGAGCATTTGGCTCATCTAGAGACTATACTCAGCATCTTCGAGAGGGAATCCTTGTATGCCAAGGAGTCCAAATGTGATTTGGGGATGACTGAATTGTTATACTTGGGTCATATTATCAGTCCAGGGGGAGTGCGGATGGATCCTGAGAAGATCTGTGCTATCATAGATTGGCCTATTCCAACAAACCTAACACAACTAAGGGGATTTCTAGGTTTGTGTGGATTTTATCATAGGTTCGTGAATGGTTATTCATGACATGTAGCTCCTATGATAGATTTGATGAAAAAGGGTGCTTTTGTTGGACACTTGAAGCACATGAGTGTTTTAAAATGTTTAAGGAGTTGATGACTAAGTGCCTAGTTTTGGCACTACCTAATTTTTCAAAGCCTTTCGAGCTTCAGTGCGATGCTTCAGGTGAGGGCATTGGAGTAGTGCTTATGCAGGACAAGCACCCCATAGTATATGAGAGCTGTAAGCTTTGGGGACCTGAGAGACTGTACAGCATATATGATAAGGAGATGCTTGCTATCATGCATGCCTTGGCAAAATTTAGGCAATATCTCGTGGGCAGCAAATTTTGCATCAAAATGGACCATAACAGTTTGAGACATTTCTTGGGGCAGTGAGACCTCAATGATCATCAGTAGAAGTGGGTGAGTAAAATATAGGCATATGACTTTGACATCTCTTTCAACAAGGGCACCCAGAATGTTGTGGCCGATGCTCTTTCACGCAGACCGTATTTGAGTACCATGGTCCACATTACAAAGGATTGGTGACATATGATTGTGGCAGAGTATGCCAAGGATACATGGGCATCCAACATTGTTGAGGGATCGATGGTTGACACCAGATATACTCTTGTGAATGACTTGATCATTTACAAGAATAGGGTTTATTTGATCCTAGGATCATGGATGAAGAACATTATCATGCGAGCCTTTCATGATGTACCCACTGTAGGACATCTCAGATATTTTAAAACTTACAGATAGATTAGGGAGAGATTCACATGGAAAGGCCTCAAAGTAGATGTTCTTCAGTATGTGCATGAGTGCCCTGTTTGTCAGCAAAACAAGTAGGAGAACACGTACCCAGTAGGATTGTTGCGGCCACTTCCAATTCCTGACAGGAAGTGGGAGTGTTTGTCGATGGATTTCATTATAGGCTTGCCTAAAGCCCAAGGATGAGATTGCATATATGTAGTTGTGGATCGGTTAACGAAGTATGCCCACTTCTTTCCGATTACCACCACACACACAGCTACATAGGTAGTAGAGGTTTTCTTCTGAGAGGTATTCTGACTACATGGATTGCCTCAGAGCATAGTGAGTGATAGGGATAGTCAGTTCCTAAGTCACTTCTGGTAGGAGGTGTTCCAACTTTGTGGGACTGAGCTTACACCTAGCACCAACTACCACCTGCAGACCGATGGACAGACAGAGATAGTGAACAAATGGGTGGAGGGATACCTTAGGAACTACATTGCAGGGCAATAAAAAGCTTGGGTCAAGTGGATTCATTTTTGTGAGTATTGCTATAACATGACTTTCTACATGACCATTCAGATGTCTCCTTTTATGGCATTGTACGGGTATGAGGCACTGCATTTTCTAGATTTGCTACTGAGTGATAGTAGAGTGCCAAGTGCTAGAGACTTATTATAGGAGAGTTAGGATACTATGAGGACTCTCAAGGAGAATATTTCTAAGGCACAGAATCAATAGAAGTAGTATGCAGATCAGCGGAGGACCAAGAGATCTTTTGATGTGGGTGACATGGTCTATCTCATGCTGTAGCCTTACCGTCAGCCTACTCTTAAGAAGAGTGGAGCAAAGAAGCTTAAGCCATGTTACTATGGTCCTTTTAGGATCCTGAGACGTGTTGGAGAGATGGCTTATGAGCTAGAGCTTTTGACAGAGAGCAAGGTACACAATGTCTTTCATGTATCATACCTCAAAAAGGTGTTAGGACACTGTATGATACCTTCTACAATTTTACCTCCCTTAGATGATGAGGGAATGTTGATTTTAGTACCGAAGTCCATCTTGGAATCTAGAGAGAGATAGTTGTGTAGGAGGACTATCAAGGAATATTTGGTAAAGTGGAAAGATTTGCCAGTGGAGGATGCGACATGGGAAAGTGAGGATATTCTATAGCATCCAGAGTTGAGATTGCTTGAGGACAAGCAATTTTAGGAGGGGTGGACTGTCATGTCCCCTTCTAGTTGACATCTTTTCGAGTGGATGATTAGCCTATTATGCAACCCTTATAGGCTGATGGGATGGATAGAGGGTCTTGATGGAGATGGGCTTGGATTTCATTCGGGTTCTTTCAAACATGAATTAAGGGAGATATTAATATTTGATTGATTTAATCAAATATTAATTATTTGGTCTAATTTTAATTAATTATTAATTATTGGGTCTAATTTTAAGATCATAATTCTAATTTAAGAATTGGTCTAATTTTAAGACCCTAGTTTTAATTTAAGAAGCCCTAAGTCTAATTTAAGGGAATCTAATTTTAGCAAGCACACCTTTGGAGGGGTATAAGAATTTCTCATGGGAGAGAGTTTGTATGCATGATTATTATTGATATTGATTCTTGTTAAGAAATTCTTCTGCGAAGATTGAGCCAAGTGTTCCAGGATTCCATTTGCATTGAAGAACATCAACTCTTCATTGTGTGCAATTCAAAGGTTGTGAGAGATTAGCCGATCTATTGCCAAATTGAGAGATAACTTCATACAGAAGTTATCATAGGTGTTTACAAGTTTGAGAGATAACTTCACACAAAAGCTATCACAAGGGTTTACAGGTATTTCATTATTTTGGGTTTTGATTCAAGAATTATCCAGATATAGATCTTTTTTATTAGCCCATAATTTTACAAATCAGGATCAAGCATACAGGGTGTGTTATATCGGCGGCCATACGAAGTCCATACAGATCCATGGAAATTTGTACGCATCAACAGAAAGTTCAGGCACCAACATCGGCGAGCAGAGACCTATAGAGACTGACATAATTCGACATATCACCAACGTCAGTAGATTAACAACTCCAGGTCGACCGATGATGGTAGTATAACCGACGTCAGTGACTGTGTTTTTTTTACACAGCAGGCTGAGACGTACCAAATCCAGATTTCTTTCCCAGTTTGTGGAATATTTAGGCTATTAAGGCCATACTTTCAATATTCTTTGTATACTTGATAGAGGACCTCTATTTTAAGCTTATGAGAAAATAAATATGAGATTATACTGTGATTTATTTATCTATTTGAAGATATTTTGCAGAAATTCAGATAAGCAATTCAGAGCTTTTGTTTTGATATCTGGAGGGATATTACACTAATTATGACCCAATGTTGAATATATATTTTAAAACATCAAAAAATTGAATAAAATGGATATAAAAACTATTGTATCATGTATTAAAATCTCTCATTTATCCCTAGGTGTGATTAATGTTTCAAATGTATGAGTAGGCCCTATAGAAAAGTGTACATTTCTCAAATATTTGATGTAGTAGTCAGAGTTGATCAAATCAAGAAAATAAAATAGATGGAGGATGAAGCTTGATAATAATGTTTTATGTTCATGATGGTTTATGGAAAATTTAAATCCCTTAAGTGTGTTAAACTAGTCATTGGATTTAGCTATTTGCTAATACGCCTAATGGTGGAAACAGTGAGAAACCTAGGTAATAGTGAAAAAATGATTAGGGATGTATTATCATGGAATAGTGATCAAACCAAGTACATGGAGGCATTTTTAAGGAATTTTAATAAATTTTTAATTTTTGGTAGTTTTTTTGGAGAATAGTTATTATAGTGAAAAACATTGATCACAAGTTAACCTGTCTAGTTCAGATGAGACAATGAGATACATGGTTATGAGATTAGTTTTCAAGATCAATATTTCTATTTGACCATATTATCATTATATCTAAGAATTGTATAATTATCTCATAGTATAATATACATTAATAATAATTCATTTAAGATGTGTATATAGGTTTTTAAGGTCTGAGTCACCATGATCGGTTTGAGGAAAATTGGTAGTTATGAGTGAATAAGTTACAAGAGTGATTTTGAGTCCTTTATCCATTTATAGTGAAGTATAATTCACTTGGTGAAGTTTTTTTTAGTATTTTAGGTTTTTGACATATGATTTATTATCATGGTTGTGTGGATAAACATTGTGTTATCTTTAGTTTTTCAAGATAGACCTTTCTATATGTGTGAAGGCCTAATGTAAATAGTACTAATGGCATCCTTCATGTGGTGATTGGAGATAAAAAGTGTCATGGACCTAATATGAGATTATTATGGGTATTTTTTAATGTCATATTGAATTTTCCTTCCATGAATTAATTTTTAAAATTTTCCAAGGAGATCAAAGGGTAATGTGTGCTAATGAAGGCCTAATTAAAGTAGGTCTCCTTAAGGCCTAAAGAAAACTTTGGTCTATTTAAGATATAAATGACCTAATTTAATGATTTATTCCTATTTATATCATGCAATAAGGCCTATTTTATGGAAAATCTAAGTGTTTGACTGTATATGACTGACCAAGTGGTGTATGAGTAAGAGCCTAGTATAAGAACATGGCCTAATAGGCCTAATTGACTAGTTAGTGAAGTGGTGGGTGAAAGAGAATAATATAGCACTTTGATGAGATAAAGGAGGTATTTTATACCATAATAATTATGTATATAAAATATCATGAAGATATAACATGGATAATATATATTAATATCAAGGTCATATGACCTAATTTGTCTTAGAGAGACCTAATTGATCGAAGGAGCCTATAAGACAATTTGACAGAGATAAAAGAGAAAGAATAGATGAATAAGGTGATCATCATCTATTGTATAATAAAAAATGTCTACTAAACGTGATAAAATCGATCAAGTGATTAAGTTGGTGATGTGTCATGTAGGGGGTTAGATCCTCTTTATAAGTTGGTGCTTGTTAAAGCCTACTTGGGTTGGTGCTTAGCTAGTTGGGGTTGGTGATACATGTGAAGTTGGTGCTTCACAAAATTGGAATATTTTGACTTATAGGACTATATTCCATTTTCAAGGATCAGTGGGTTTTCTTCCCCTTGAGGTTTCCCCACTCATATATGTGTTTCTATGTTATGTTCCTGTGAATAACTCTTTATACATTGCTATATTTTTATATTATCTTGATGGTATAAGAAATGTTAAAGTACATGTGAAAGAAATTTTTAAGAGAATGATTCACCTCACTCTTATTCATTATGTTTCTAATAATTAGTTTTAGAGCTTGGTTCTTTGAATTAAGTCTAACAACTTGAAGGTGATCCTAAAAAACACAAGATGTCTAGTGATGAAAAAGAAGAAGACAACATGTATTATGAAGAAGTATACTATGACAGTGAGGAAGGATAATATGAATTAGACCTTAAATCTAAGCTCATAAGTGCACTCGATGATGTGAATCATCAGAAAAAGACTATCAAGGATATAAGAAATTAGTTATAATGTGTATATACAAGGTTTAGATAAAAGGAAGTTTAGTATGAGTAGTTAAAGATAGAGATAGATTCCTTGAAGGTTAAGCATGATTAGCTCATAGACAATATGAAAAAATTTGAAAGAGAGCATGAGAATTTAGAACAAGTCAAGAATACTAACATGAAAAAGCCAATTAGGTATCCTAATTCAATAAAATATAAGTTATAATGGGGCCATGGGAAAAGGAGTAACCAGTCAAGAGGTAAGTACAAAAATGTTGTTTGCTAGATCTATCATAATATGGGGAACATTAAAAGATTCAATTCTAGTAGAAGACCCTCGATACTCAACAACACATATGAATCTCTTAGAGTGAATTAGAAGGGTCAAACATTGGTATAGAATCTAAAACAATTTTGGACTGATCATATTGAGCTCAAAAGTTAAGATGGACTATTTGATAAGGAGGGATAAAAGACTAAAATGGATTCAATGCTAGTTCAAATTGCCTTTCACATTCAAGATGAAGTCATGAAATGGTATATAGATAGTGGTATCTCAATCAAGATGGTAGGATACAAAAATAATTTCATGTCATTAAAGAAGAATGATATAGGTACAATGAGGTTTAGAGACAACACAACTACCAACATAGTTGGCAAGGGTGTCTTGAGATTAGACAATGGGAATACTAAGACACAAAATGTGTTGTATGTGGAAGGTTTGAAATATAACCTACTTAGTGTAATTCAAATGTGCAATCAAGGACACACACTAACCTTACATGACACAGGGTGTGATATAAGGAGATTGAAATAAGGAAGGCTAATTACCAATGCTAAGAGGACCAAAAATAATATATATGTATTGAATGAGATGAAGAAGGAAAAATAATTTATGATCAAGATGGATGAAATTTTGTTATGGCACAAAAGGTTAGGACACCTAAAATTTGAAAATATGGTCAAGATTAGTACTAAAAAGTATTTGATGAACATGCCTAAGATCACCAAACATACAAACATACTTTTTAAGGCATGCCAACATGGTAAGTAGACTATAAGAAGGTTCAAGTCTAAGGAATACACTAATACAAGACCCTTGGAGTTAATAGACATTGATATCTATGGGACTACAAAAATTCAAAGAATTTAAGGATATAGATAGTTCATTTTACTCATATATGTCTACACAATAATGACTTGGGTTGCATTCTTGAAATAAAAGTCAGAAGCTCTTGACAAGTTCAAAGCATTCAAGGCTCTTGTTGAGAATGAGAATAATGGGAAGATCAGTTACCTAAGATATGAAAGAGGAGGATATTTTTGGTCCAATGACTTTGATGACTTCTATGAGGTTCATAGAATAAGGAGATAGTTCTCAATAGCTAGGACACTTCAAAATAATGGTTTATTAGAAATAAAGAATAGGATAATTCAAGAGATAGTTATAACTAGGATAAATGAGTCTATATTATCTAATGAATATTATAGAAAGGAATTAAGCACTACATTATAAATTTTGAATAGGGGACATATAAGAACTAATGGTAACAAGACTAATTATTAACTATAGAAGGGTAAACCTACTAATTTGGAACACTTTAGAGTGTTTGGGAGTAGATGTTTCACCAAAAGAGATGATGAAGATTTAGGAAAGTTTGATTCTAGATCTAATGAATGTATATTCTTAGGATAGTGATCAGTGATATTAACCTATAGATGTTATAATGAGAGGTTACAGAATATAATGTAAAGCACTAATGTGAGGATTGATGAGACAAAGAATCACTCACAGTCAAATGATACTTTAGAGAATTAGACTTCAATAATTAAGAGGAAACTATAGAGGTTGATGAGGAAGAAGAATAAGTTCAATAGAGATAGGACTCAAAATTCCCCTCAAGACAAATTCAAAGAGATCATCTTGAATCTCAAATCATTATCAATAAGAATGCAAGTATACAAATAAGGAGAAGACTGGTAAGTAATCTAAATCAAGGGAATGTTGTTTTATTATCTATGATTGAACCTAATAATATTATAAAAGTAATAAAATACAAATTTTAGATAGGTTCTATGAATGAAGAGTTAGACCAAATAGAGAAGAATGAGACTTGGGAACTAGCTCCTAGGCCTAAAGAAAAGAATATCATTGGCACAAAAAGTGTGTTTATAAACAAGTTGAATGAAGATGGATAAGTCACTAGGAACAATAATAGATAGGTATGTAAGAGATATGCACAAGTTGAAGGGATAGACTTTGAGGAGACCTTTGCACTAGTATCAAGATTGGAGGGCATCAAATTATTTATAACATATGCAAGATTCAAAGGGTTCAAGGTATACCAAATGGATGTCAAATATGCCTTTTTGAATGGGAATTTGGAATATGAAATGTACATAAAGAAACCTAAGTGATTCTTACTATCAGATGATAAGAACTATGTTTTTAAATTGAAAAAAGATCTCTATGGTCTAAATCAAGCTCCTAGAGGTTGGTATGTCAGGTTGGAAAAGTATTTTTTATATTAAGGATTCAAAAGATGAGTTGTAGATAGTAATCTATACATAAATTTAGAAGATGAACATCAATTTATGGTAGTTGTCTATGTAGATGACATCATATTTGGTGGAAATAATGAGAAGATGAAAAAAGGATTTATATACGTGATGAAGAAAGAGTTTGAGATGTCCATGCTAGGAGAGCTATCATTCTTTCTTGGATTGTAAATCACTCAATCTAAAAAAGGTATATTCATTTCACAATTCAAGTAAATAAGAGAGATGTTGAAGAAGTTTGAAATGAAATATTGTAAGGAGTTAGTACACCTATGGTCATAAGGTGCAAGTTAAGCAATGAAAATGAGTTTCCAAAGGTCGATCAGATGTCATATAGGTCAATGATTAAAATTTTTATATACACCACTACCTCTATACTTTACAACATGAAAGTAATAGGTCTTGTGGTAAGGTTTCAAGAAGATCCAAAGGAAAATTATCTGAAAGTAATTAAAAGCATACTCAGGTATCTGAAGAGAACTATGGAGTAGGGGTTGTGATATCTAGATAGAAGGATTCTAATTTGATATCCTATATAGATGTAGACTGTGTAGTAAGTCTAATTGATAGGAAAAGTACTAGTGTAGGATCCTTCTTCTTAAGTGGGTGCCTAATTTCATGGATAAGTAAGAAGCAACCATCAGTAACATTATCCATTTGTGAGGTTGAGTACATTAAAGCAACTTCATGTTGTGCTTAGGTATTATGGATGAGATAGACCCTAAAAGACTATAATTTGGAGTATGATGGTCCTAGTCCTATCTATTATGATAACACAGGTGTTATAAGTTTCTTAAAGAACCCTATCATGCACTCAAGGGATAAGGACATTCCCATGAGGTATATTTTATAAGAGAGAAGTTAAGTAAATATTGTTAGACTTGAATATTTTTATACATAGGATTAGATTGTAGACATTTTGACCAAACCACTTCCAAAGGTAACATTTGAACATCTAAGATAGGAATTGGGTGTAATTCCTACCCTTAGCAATCATTTAAGAGGTCAAGTACTTAAGGGGACCTAATCAAGTTCATTATCTCCAATAATAGGTGAGTTTTTCCAAGAAGGTATGCATGGAGATATGGGGATCATGTTTGTATTATATCTCATAAACTCATAGTCTTATGTGTTGAGTATTTTGGTTGAAAGGAGTGTGATCCAAGGAGCTACAAACATCACTTTATCATTTATGTCAAAGGGGGAGAAATACCATAATGGGGAGATAAGAATGATAAGTTTTTGATAGTTTTTTCCATAAATGACAAAGGGGGATATTGTTGAGCATTTTTCATATTGTTGAGGATCGGCATTAATGTTGTCATTGATGTCAAAGGTTATTGAGAAGGTCTTCATGAGGTCATTAAAGAGTGTAGCTATGATATAGAATATTGATCAATGTTACAGTGAATTTTAGAGTGTAAGATATGATTGGTATATGTTATTATAACTACATGATTAATTTTAAGGTCAGCATGGAAGGTCCTTGTTGTCAAAGTTTTCAAGTTCTTGAGCCTAGTTGTGTCTTGAGAAGGTATGTACATAGGATGCCTAGTCTTGTGTATAAAGGAAAATTATGGATTAGTGAGATGAATGTACATATTCATGAGTGGTTTTATTAGTTTTATTAATCATGTATATGAGGCATTAGATCACTCATGAGTCTTAGGGTGACTTGATAGTGGTTGGACCTATAGATCAAATCTACAATTAGACCATTTCCAGACCCTTCCTAGCCTAATGAGGCATCATGTTATATTTTCAAGGAATATGAAGGATGTATGTTACTATTTAATAATAATATATTTTTATTGATTATGTGAGTGAGGTAGAGAGCACATGTAAAGAGGTATGAAGGTCAATTTCAAGGCTTAATGTGTTTTGTAGGTCAAACTTTAAACAAGCAAAAAGAGAGATGTGACCCAATGGGGTATTAGATTATATTTCCAAGGTAATTATGGATAGGTGAGTGTTTTTATATGTATTATATTTTTTTTCAAGCATTTTCACAAATTTTTAGGTCATGATTTTCAATAAAAGGCATGAAAAGAGGTTTTGAGTCCTCTCGAGTACAAAGAATGAAGGCATGCAAACCCAAGAAGTACCTTCTAGTGTTCATTGACATGTGTAAATTCTGAATGGGAACCTAAGATATTAATGGTATATGGTTAATGGTTTTAGATAAAAATTACAAGCATTAGATTTTGAATTTAGGGGATATGCTTTATGAATAATTGTTAACAATGGAAGTGTGTTTAAACCCTCATAAAACCCTAATTGTGACCTGATGTTGATTATATTTTAAAAAAATTATTGTTGGGGGATCAAACCAACAATAGATTACAATTGTGATAGCAATAAACACGGAATTAAATTAGATTGACAAGTAATTAGAATGATAATAGCAAGAACAAGAGATACAAGAAAACACCCTGAAAACTTGTATTAACAAACTCTTTACAAAAGGAATACAATTGAAGAAAGCTTCTTTCTTCCACACCTCTCCTAGATGTATAGATCTCTCAATAGATCTCTATTCCTCAAGAGCTATCTCTCTCAAAAAAAATCAACTCCAACAAGCCTGGATTGATTCAATTCTATACCGTTCTTCACACACCGATTCTTCTACAATACAATAAGCTAGGAAGATCTAATTCTTCATATAGAATTAGGAGACTTGAGCATGTACACCCAACAAGCAGTTAAGCCACTTAAACAAGGGCTCTAAAAATAGTAATGCTAATAATAGAGACGCGAGCTTGAGTCTAAAACTCAAACTTATCATGCAAACACTCTCTTCTGTCCACAGAAATAGCTCTCTGGACACGCAGGTGACCGACGTCGGTTCCTGATGCTTGTCTGTGACCACCGTCAGCTGATTCTCTACTAACGTTAGCGTCTCTGCAACTACCTGTGACCAATGTCAATTGCTCCTGACCGATGCCAGTTTCTGTGTAGACCCGAACCTGATAATGAATGCTCCTTGGTGAAGTTTTTAGCTCCACACCCTAACAATCTCCCACTTGGGGATAAACAGCTGCACCAGTACCTGTACAGTAACATCTTCTAGCTCCTCAATCTTCAATTCAATCATGAAGACCAACAGAAGTTGAATGAAGATTCAACTTCTCCTTTGTAACTGGCTTTGTTAGCATATCAATAGGATTCCTATCTGTATGGATTTTCTCCAGCTTCAACTCACCATCTTCTAATACCTGTCGTATGAAGTGATACCTTAGTTGTATGTGCTTTGTTCTTGAATGAAAGGCTGAATTCTTAGCCAAATGGATTGCACTCTGACTATCACTATACAATCTGCAACTCTCATGCTCCCTACCAAGGTCATCCATGAACCATGTCATCCATATCATCTCCTTGCTAGCTTCTGTGGCTGCAATATATTCTGCTTCTATAGTTGACAAGGCAACAACCTTCTGCAACTTAGATATCCAGCTAACCGCCGTTCCACCTATAGTGAAAACATAACCTGTAGTGCTCCTCTTGCCATCCAAATTGCCTGCCATATCTGAATCTACGTAGCCATGTAGAGAAGTATCTGAACCTCCATAGCACAAGTGCCTACTGCTGGTTCCTCTCAGATATCTAAGGATCCACTGAACTGCTTTCCAATGTTCCTTCCCTGGATTGGCCATATACTTACTTACCACTCCCACTGCTTGGGCAATATCCGGTCTAGTACACACCATTACATACATCAAACTCCCTACTGCGGAAGAATATGCAACCTTACTCATGTACTCTACCTCATCATATGAATTGGGACATTGTTCTTTACTCAACTTAAAATGTCTAGCCAAAGGTGTGCTTACCGGTTTAGCATCCTGCATATTGAACCATTTCAACACCTTGTTCACATAATCTTCTTGAGACAATATCAACCTGTGATTTTTCCTATCTCTCTTAATGCTCATGCCAAGGATTTTCTTTGCTACTCGCAAATCCTTCATAGCAAACATTTGAGCTAATTTCACCTTAAGCTCTGAGATATCCTGCATGTGAGACCCTGCAACCAGCATGTCATCTACATACAACAATAGAGTAATATATCTACCATTATCAAATCTCTTGAAATACACATAATGGTCTGATTGACACCTACTGTAGCCATGCTCAGTCATAAACTTGTCAAATTTTAAGTACCATTGCCTAGGAGCTTGCTTGAGGCCATACAAGCTTTTCTTCAACCTACACACAAACTTCTCCTTACCCTTGACCTCGAATCCTTCTGGCTGTTCCATATATATTTCCTCATCCAAATCTCCATGAAGAAATGCTGTCTTAACATCTAGCTACTCAAGATGCAAATCCTCAAAAGCAACCAAAGACAAAACAACCCTTATTGAAGTCATTTTAACAATAGGAGAAAAAATCTCACCAAAGTCAATACCTGGCTTTTGTGCAAATCCTTTTACCACTAATTTGGCCTTGTATCTCATCTGTCCATTCTCACCTTCCTTCAACCTGTAGGTCCATCTGTTCTTAAGTGTTCTCTTACCAGCTGGCAATTCAACCAAATCCCATGTTTGGTTTTCTCTTAAGGACTCCAACTCCTCAACCATGCCATGCTCCCACTCACTCTTGGACTCCACCTGTATTGCTTCTTCAAAACTCTTTGGTTCTCCACCATCAGTTAGCAATAAATAAAATAAAGAAGGAGAATATCTAATTGGAGGCTTACTCACCCTTTCTGACCTCTTGATGGGTGTCTGAGACTCGTCCAAAACACGCTGTCCACCCAAATTCTCTGACAGTGACCGACCTCGGTCACCTCCAGACCTGTTACTGGCCAACGTCGGTTCTGCCTGACCAACCTCAGTACCTATACGGCCGATGTTGGTCTCTGTATGGCCGATGCCGATTTCTGTCCTGTCGACACCGGTTCCTAACCTGCTGATGTTGGTCTCTGTGTTTTCCTGTAAGTGATTATTTCTTTTTCTCGTGAGCTCATCTTGGACTTTCACCTCATCCAATTCACCATTGCTCTACTCAGATTGATTCAACTTCCTTAGCTGATCACAATACATCACTCTTTCATTGAAAACAACATCACGGCTCCTGATTACCTTGTTAGTTTCTAGATTCCATAATCTATAACCAAAATCATCTGAGCCATATCCAATAAATGTGCATCTCATAGACTTAGCATCAAGCTTCTTTCTATTTTCCTTATCTATATGCACAAAGGCTTCACAACCAAAAACTTTGAGATATGAGAGATCAACCTTTTTACCTATCCATGCCTCTTCTGGAATACCACCATCCAGAGCTGTAGAGGGTCCTCTGTTAATCAGGTACACTGCAGTGTCAACAGCTTGTGCCCAAAACTATAAGGGCAAATCGGCATGCAATCTCATACAACTTGCATGCTCCATTATTGTCCTATTCATTCTTTCAGCAATTCCATTCTGCTGAGGTGTCCTTGGATCCGTCCTTTGCCTACGGATTCCATGCATGTAACAATAATCTCTGAACTTATGACTGCAGAACTCACCACCATTGTCTGATCTCAGGCACTTTAATCTTTTACCTATTTCATTCTCAACCATGGCTTTCCAAACTTTAAAAGTATCAAATACATCAGATTTGTTTCTAATACAATAGATCCATACCTTCCTTGTGGCATCATCTATGAAAGATACATAGTACTGTGATCCTCCAATGGAAGCAACCTGAGCCGGTCCCCACACGTCTGTGTGAACAAGCTCCAACTTGTGCCTCTTCTTAGTAGACTCAATTTTGAGAAAACTAACTCTTTTCTATTTTCTAAATACACAGTGCTCACAAAACTCTAGATCTATGCCTTTTAAATCTGAAAGCATACCTTTAGACTTAAGAATTGACATCCCCTTCTCACTCATGTGGCCAAGCCTTGAGTGCCACAATTTAGCATCCACATCTGAAGTAGATAATACAGAAGGAGATTTGTTAGTAACACAATTACACAAATAGAGAGTACCTTCTCTCTTACCTCTGGCCATAATAAGTGCACCTTTGGTCACCTTCCAAGATTCTGCTGTGAGAGTTACTGTACAACCCTCATCCCCTAACTTTCCTGCAAAAATCAAATTTCTCTTCAAGCTAGGAACATGCATCACATCTCTCAACACCCATGTGTTGCTATTCTGCATCTTCAGCTGCACTTTACCTTTGCCAATTATTTTACAGGGCTCATCATCCCCTAGATACACTATTCCAAAATCTCCATGGATAGTCACTGAAATATTCCCTGTTAGGAGTAGCATGAAAAGATGCACCAGAATCTAATACCTAAGATTCTATATTATTATGCAGAGAGAAAATTAAAGCATCCTGTGCAATACCTGCAATCTTGGCTTCTTCCTTTCCTTCGTGCTAGTTGTCCTCCTTAGGCTTTAACCAACAATCTCTGCTTATGTGCCCCATCTTTCCACAATTCTAGCATTGTGGCCTTCTGTTGTTTCTGGATTTAGATCTGCCTTTCCCCTTTGATTTGGATCTTGCTCTGCCTTTCTTACTCTTCTCTTTCTGCCTTCCCTTGCTCTCAAAACTTAAAGCATTCCTGGATGCCTCTTCTGTGCTTTTCCTACATATTTCCTCATTCAAGATAACACTAACAACATCCTCTACTTTCAAAATATTTGATGCAGATGCAGTATTACTTACTGCCATTACTAAGCCATGCCAACTTTCAAGCAAAGAACATAATATCAAAAGAGCTTTTATCTCATCATCAAACACTATATTCACTGAACTTAATTGATTCACAATACCATTGAAATCATTCAGATGAGTAGAAACAGATCCACCTTCATTCATATGCAAATTAAATAAATGCTTCATAAGATATACCTTATTGGAAGCTGAGGGTTTTTCATACAAATTTGCTATCGTAGTCATCAACTCTACCATAGACTTTGCCTGTGATAAATTGGATATCACAGTGGATGCTAGACTCAGTCTTATAGAACCTAGAGCCTTTCTGTCAAGAACTTCCCATTTTTCATCCTCCATGTCTTTGGGCTTCTTTGCAATACCTCCTAACGGTAAGTAGAGATCTTTCTGATACAGATAGTCCTCTATCTGCATTCTCCAGTGTTGGTAATTTTTGCCATTGAACTTTTCCATTCTCAATTTACTTTCATCTGCCATTGCTTCTCCCACTCAAACATAAATCCCTGCAGAAACTCCTGTGAGAACCTATAATCAATACACACTACATAGATCTGAACCACCTGTTAGTGAACCTAAACTTTGATACCAATTATCAAGCTCTGAACCTGTAACCAAGGCTCTGATACCACTTGTTGGGGGATCAAACCAATAATAGATTACAATTGTGACAGCAATAAACGCAAAATTAAATCAGATTGACAAGTAATTAGAATGATAATAGCAAGAACAAGAGATACAAGAAAACACCTTGAAAACTTGTATTAACAAACTCTTTACAAAAGGAATACAATTGAAGAAAGCTTCTTTCTTCCACACCTCTCCTAGATGTATAGATCTCTCAATAGATCTCTATTCCTCAAGAGCTATCTCTCTCAAGAACAATCAACTCCAACAACCCTAGATTGATTCAATTCTATACTATTCTTCACACACCAATTCTTCTATAATAAAATAAGCTAGGAAGATCTAATTCTTCATATAGAATTAGGAGACTTGAGCATGTACACCCAACAAGCAGTTAAGCCACTTGAACAAGGGCTCTAAAAATAGTAATGCCAATAATAGAGACGCGAGCTTGAGTTTACAACTCAAACTTATCATGCAAACACTCGCTTCTATCCACAGAAATAGCTCTCTGGACATGCAGGTGACCGACATCGGTTCCTACTGCTTGTCTATGACCACCGTCGGCCGATTCTCTGCCGACGTCGGCGTCTCTGTAACTACCTGTGACCGACGTCGGTCGCTCCTGAACGACGCCGGTGTCTGTGTAGACCTGAACCTAATAATGAATGCTCCTTGGTGAAGTTTTTAGCTCCACACCCTAACAATTATTTAATGGTATAAAATGGATATAAAAAATATTGTATCATATATTAAACTCTCCAAGGTACCTTTAGGTGTGATTAAGTTGTCAGGTGAAAGTGCACATTTATTAGAGATTTATTGTAGCAGTCAGAGTTGACAAAGTAAAAAAAATAAAATAGATGGAGGATGAATAATGAGACTAATTTTTAATTTTAATGAAGGTATGTATACAATTTTAGGTAATCAAGTGTTATAAATGGTCATTCATGTTAGCTAGTCGCTAACAGGCCTAATGGTGGAAATAGTGAGAAACAAAGGCAATAACGAGAAGATGATTAGGGATGTGTTATCATGGAATAGTGATGGAAAAATTAAATGAAGGTTTTGTTAAATAATTTTAATACATGATAATTTTTTGTATAATTTTTGGAGGATAGTTATTATAGTGAAAAATTTGCTCAAAAGTTGACCTGTTTGGTTTAGATGAGATAGTGAAATATAAGGTTATGAGATTGCTCTACAAGACCAATAAATCCATTTGACCATATTATATTTCTATCTGATAATTATATAATTATCTCATATGATAATATAAATTCATCATAATTTATTTAATATTTATATACATGTGTTTTAAGTCTAAGTTACCATGACTAGTCTTTGAGGAAAACTGGCAATTTTGAGTGAACAAGTTGTAGGAGTGCTTTTGACTCCTTTTGCCCTATGTAATGAGGTATAAAAAACTTGGTTAAGTTATTTAGAGATTTTATGTTATGTGCATATTATTTTTTATCATGGTTTTATGGCTAAACATTGTGTTATGTTTTATTATTCAAAATAAACCTTTGTGTGTGTATGAAGGCCTAATGTAAATAGTACTAATGGCATGCTTCAAGTGTTGATTGGAGCTAAAAAGTGTCATGTACATAATATGATATTATTATGGGTATATTTTATTTGTATATTAAGTTTTCCTTTTGTTTATTTATTTTTAAAATGTTCTAAGGAGATCAAAGGGTAACGTGTACTAATGAAGGCCTAATTGAATTTGGTCTCCTTAAGGTCTAAAGAAGGATTTGGTCTATTTAAGATATGGCTAACCTAATGTACTAATTGATTACTATTTTTGGCATGTAATAAGGTCTATTTTGTGTAAAATATAATTGGTAAAGTTTATTTTACTAACCAACCAGTGTATGAGCAAGATCCTAGTATAAAAACAAGGCCTAATAGGATGAATTGACTAGTTAGTGAAGTGATGGGTGAAAGCAAAGAATATAGCACTTTAAAGAGACAAAGTACCTATTATAGAATATAATAAGGGTATAGGTAAAATATCATTGATATATAATGTGGGTAGATTAATATCAAGTACATATGACCTAATATATCTTGTAGAGACCCAGTTGAGTGAAGGAGCCTATAAGGCAATTTTAGAGAGATAGAAGAGAAAGTAGAGTTGAAGAAGGTGATAATCATTTATTGTATGAAAAAAAGGTATAAATAAGGTGATAAAATAAATAAAATTAATAATTTAGTGCTAAGTCATCTAGGGGTTTGGATCCTCCTTACAAGTTGGTGATTGTTAAAGCCTAGCTGGGTTGGTGCTTAGCTAGTTGGGGTTGGTGCTCCATGTGGAGTTGATGCTTCACAAAATTGTGATAGTTTGACTTATAAGACTATATTACATTTGAAGGAATTAGTGGTTTTTCTTCCCATTGAGTTTTTCCCACTCATATATGTTTTTTTTTGCTATGATCATGTGAATGACTCTTTATGCATTGTTATATCTTTATATTGTCTTAATGGTTTAAGGAATGTTAAAGTACATGTGAAGGAAAGTTTTAAGAGATTTATTCATTCCCTCTCAGTAATTGTGTTTTCAAAAATATTCTTTAGGCCAAAAAGAATAATATTATATGTAAAAGAACCATATATAATTTTAAAGGTTATTTTTTCCTTGTCTTCCTTAGTAAATTTTACTTAGTGATAGTCATAAAATCCATTTTTTAAGGTGTAGATTTCACACCCAATAATACCGTCCAAAAATTCCTTCATGAAAGGGATTGGGAAAAGGTTAGTTATACATATAGCATTGAATAGCCTATAATATACACAAATTAAAATTTGACCATATTTATTGATGTTGATAATCATTAGACTAACCCAATCATATTCATCAATGGGAGTAATATCTCCAACACACAACATGCTATCAATTTCCTCTTTTATCAAGCATGTAGATTAAGGTTCATCTGATATGGTTTTTTCCTCATCAATTAATTTTTCTCAATCAAATTGATATGCATCTTTACCAATGATGGATGAACTCCCTTTATTTTTATGTAGTTGCATGGGAAAATGATTTGATATTCCTACAAGAGGTTAAATATTTTACTTAACTCAACATCATACTAGTAATTGCCCATAATGGTCATTTTAGGCACATCCTCCATCCCAATATTATGTTTAATTATTTAAAGTGGTGTAGAATATGGATTTTATTGAGAATTAATTATATCCTTGATGGCACACACCTTGTAATCTATATGTAGGTATAGGAGGTCAAAAGTTAATTCTCATGGATCACAGCTGGTACCCTCATCAACTTGGTACATGATCTTTTGCTTTCCATTATGTATTTTTTCTCGATGGGCATATTTAGATAAAATTTAGAATCTAATAGATTCAAGGTAAAAGCATCAAGTTCTTGAAATATAACCAAGTTGTCCTCATGTGAACTATGCATGTGCCATGTGGTATTCAACTATTGCCTGATCTCCTACAACTGCTTGATGGATTTCTTACAAGAAAAAATGTAAATCCATTAATGGAGAATAAAATTAAAATGTTGTAGGAATATAATGTGTGATGCACTACCAGGTATCTATTTCCTTATGGTTTTCTTTATGGATGTACCACACCCTAGCCTAGACATGTAGAGTACCATAAAATGCATGTATGCATAAGGATTGTAGTAAAAACATGTCTTCATCATTACAAATTATTTCAATAAATTTTTGATAGTATTATAAAGAAGAAATACCATCATAACTAAAGGTAGAATTAATGTGGTTATCATGGTGGAAGTGATAGTGCATGGATACACATGCCTTTTCTAATGTGTAAAACTAGTATCAATGAGTAGAACACCATCAAGTAGTTATTTCTTGAATAAGAAATTGAGCATGTGGAAATGTTTATAATAATTAACATAATAGTCTTCCAAATACTACAAATATTCCTTAACCTCAAGTTGAGCATGGAAGTGAGGTGCCCAGTCCAACCTCAAGGGTGGTAAACCAATGAGGTGAACATTATTTTTGAGTTTAGCTAACATATGGGAGTAACCTAGGTGGATATCAAGGATACCAAATGTATGCCTTGTAAGAACATACGTTCCTTGATCCCATTGGTTGTAAGTAATACTAGTAATTTCATAAATGGAATACACATCTTCCCACTAGAAGATGTTATCAGGAGTAGGGTCTACATTTTCATTTCTTTGGGTAGTGATTTTAAAAATTGTGTTTAGATCCTAATCAACATCAATAGTCTCCATAAAGGGGGATCATTGGTCATTATTTAAAAGAATGACTATGCACTGAGTGTCATTCTTAAACCTGATATAACACTTTTTAAAATGTAAGTTAGCATTATTGGCATAGCACCAAGGTCTAGCTAAGAGACAAGGGTAGTCATCAACTTTAACAATCTTTGATCACATTAAAATCACCCTTGAACACAACACCAAAGATGCTGATTGTGGCATATTTAATAATGCCTATGGGTAGCACGTGAGTCTTATTGGATATGAACAAAACATGTGGGGAAAGATTCAAAGTGGGGATCCACATCATTTTATAAGCATATTTTTTTAAAATATTAACCTTTATGCCAATGTCCACCATGATATCACAGATCATCCAGCCATAAATGGATGCATTGACAAGGACCTCTTTGTCATATTCTATCTTTGATTGGATATGAATCTCTTGTCATCATGCATGGTTCAAATTATGATCCTCTAAAGGCTTTATCATTTTTTGTTGTAACCAATTATTTAGGAGAGTGATGATGCCCTCACTAAGGAATAGCTTACATAGCTCTTGAAATTGATCATGCCCTGAGTCTTTGGGTACCATATCTATTTACATATCCACACATACATTAGCATCCATGTGCTTCAAGAACTCAATTTCACCTTATATTTTTCATACCAAGGCCATTATGTCATGTAATACTTATTTCTAATGTTGAGCATCTAGATAGTGTTGTGAATAAGGTTATTCATGTTGAACCTTTTTAGGAGGTGGATTTAAAACCAGTTGGGAATGAGTGCCACTCTAAGTAGTAATATTTACATTGGGTCCAACTAGTGGATAGGTATGGTGTGGTCTCCACTAAGCATTTAGAGTTTTTACAACACATACCATCCTAGTACCCTTATAATTTTTTTATTTAGTAGTGATAGCATACAATTTTGGGAATTATTCTAGTTAGTTCTCATTTTTTCTAAAAGGCACAAATTGGGTACATAGTACAATCAAATTGGTAGTGGTACAAAGATACACATTTGTAACATGTCCTATGTGGAAAGTAACCGCCTCTATATCTATTTCCATGACATCAATCTCTAACTGATTGAATCCCACTAGTCTCTTAGGTGTTAGTTATAAAATCTTGAAATGTACCTCATGATCTTGTTTCATGAATTTCATTAATGACCTGACATTCATTAGTATGATGTGTATATGCATCATATATTTTATAATATAGTGACACATTTGATTGACTGGAATGCTGAAGTAAGGGACAACTCCTTACATCAAAGAATTATTTTAATATATAAGAAACATTACTCTATGGATAATGATTCTTGTTATGATGCTTCACTTCATAGAGTAATGCCTAAAAATACACACTGTAATTAACCCCATGAAATGGGTTTTTTTAATCTATAGTTTATTATTCACATTCATTGGCAAGGATAGGTATCAAGGTAATTAATCAAAATTATTAAGAAGATTTACTTAATTAGATAATCAATTAATACAAGGTGATTAATATTTGTTTAACTTATAAATTTATAGGGAATATTTAAATTCCATTTCCAATAATTTATTTTATATAATCTCTTGTAAAAGTTTAGGGAGAATAATTATTCAACTTATAAAAAGGGTTTATTCATCACTTGCCAACTAAAACAAGGTAATCAAATCCAAAAAGAATAAATAAGTTTAAATGATTAAATTTATTTAAACCCCATCTAAGTTATCCACAAGTAAAACAATTACTAACCCTCATTCATAATTGGATTTTATAAGTGGCCTAGAAAATCCTACTTATAGAAATAAGTAAAATTAATTATAATAAAATAAGTCAAAATCATTTTCCCACTTGCAAGTGGAGGAATATATCATAGCCAATAGGATTAAATGAATTTGATCCCTAAGATCTAGGGATTTCAAGTGTTGCCATACTTTTCATTATGGTAAAGATAAAAGTCAATTTTCAAAACAAGGTTCTCATTTCTTTTTTATTTAATGTTTAGGTTGAAGTTATGGAAGGAAATCTCAAGGAGAAGGGTTCAAATGTTGGAGCTAAATTCTTTATGTATATATTATATGTATATTATTTTTATTTACCCCTTTTTATTTATTTGTTATGAAATTATGAATTTAAACTCCATGAAGGAGAATATATATTCTCTATTGACAATTGAGGTCTCTTGACCTTGACAAGTCAGGACACTATTTATGAGACACTATTCACATCCACTATTAACATTAACTATTCATGTGATGAGGTGGTAATGGAGAGTTGGATTTTACTATGCATGTGATGTGGTAGATGAAGTAGGTGGTGATGTAGGTGTTGATGTGGATTTTATTGAGTTGGATTGGTCCATAGAGGAATCTACATAATGTAAGTGAATGTGAGTGGAAGTGGAGTAGACCACTCCACTAAGGAGACAAGTTGTTATCTTTTGAGATGTACATGATATTTAGGTACAAAATTACAAGATGCAATATGGGGTGTACATTTTTGTTGGCCACATGATCTTGAGTGGAAAGAGATATCAAAAGTTGATGGAGAATCTTTTGGAAGCATGTGGAGTCACATGTGTGAATGGAGGACATGTTTTAAAAGCATATGGAAAGTGGAGGATTCACTTTTTACCAATGTAGAAGACAACAAACATGTTACTATTACTAAATAGTGATGTCACTAAAGGGTGGTGCATTTCCTTGCCTTACTCATGAAGTTTCCTTGTTTGTCATCTTCTTTGTAATTACATGAACCATGAAACTTTTGAGAAGCATTAATGTAATTAGTTAAGCTTTGTATAAGATTATAAGATAGAGAGTTATGCAAAGGCATTTAAGATATATGAAACCAATTCTTCTCTTGTGTGTAGTATACTGATGGTGCTCCTATGAAGAATTGATCTGCAAGTGTATTATAATATTAGTGATTTGTTTAATACATTGAGTTGCTTTGGAGTGTTTTTTTTTTTCCCCAAAAGGGTTTTCCCCATGTAATCACTTGTTATGACATGCTATTATTTTCAGCTATATGTATTTAATTTAATTGTGTAACAAGTATTCAAATTATTTACATATTCTCCTCTCTTGGTTAGTGTATGGAATTATTTCCGTGATCTCATATTCCTTTCAAGTGGTATCAAAACCTAGCCAATTTTGGTTCTACTTATGGGTTTGTTGGATTTTTTGAACTAATCTAGTTTTGAGTGAGAGTTTGTGCAAGAGATATTTAAATTTATTTGTTATAGGAATTTTAAGATGGAAGGAACATTAGGGAGAATGGAGGTTGCAAATTTTTTAGGGAGCAAGTCCTAGGGAAGATCTGAATCTCCTAAAAATTCCAAGATGAGATGCTGAAATTATGGAAAATTTGGTCACTGATGAATGTATTATACAAAATAAAAGGAAAAGAATAAGTGTGATTATGTTTCTAAGTTTGAGAAGGAAGATAGTGATGAATTAATGGTATCCTTGGTAACCCATGTAATTAATGATGCATGGTTAATTGATTCAGGTATAAATTTGTTTTCTGAGTATGAGGAATTTTATGGAGGTAAGGTGTACTTGGGTGATGATTATTTTCTAACCATTATTGGTTGTGGTAGAGTTAAAATCATATTTATAGATGGAAAGATTAAACACTTTGATGTCATGTTTCATATCCTAGGGCTATCTTATATTTTATCATCTATGAAAAAACTCATAGATGTGGGTGTGCAAGTTAATTTTTTTTAAGAAGGTTGTAAGATGGTTATAGGTGCTATGGTGATAACTAGAGGTGTCAAGATTGGTAATTTGTACAAGCTTGATGCATGCACAATTGAATGCAATAGTACTTATGTGAATACTAAATCAGAGAATAATCCATTAGATAAAGAGGTAATGACTATTTATATGAATGGTTTTGGTTTATGAGTACCTAAGGGTTCCCATTAGATGGAGTTAAAATTACCCACAAAGAATATTATGTTATGGAACCAAAGATATGGCCACATTGGGGGAAAAGGTCTTAGGGCCTTGAAGAATTAAAACCTTGTTGAAGGCTCGATTAATTATAATCTTCATTTTGATTTATGTGGGAATTATTTTTATGGTAAACAAAACTAAATTTAGTTTTACTAGAGTTCTCATAAATCATGTGTTGTTTTGGATCTTATTCATTCTAATGTATTTGGTCCTATTAATATTCCTTCAATTTCAAAATCCACATTTATTTATTTTTAGTGATGGTTATAGGGGAAGGACATGGGTTTATTTTATAAAGAGTAGATAAAAGGTTTTAAATTTATTTAAAGAGTTTAAATCAATGGTTGAGTTGTAGACTAGAAATAAGATTAAGTGTTTGATAAATGACAATGGCAATGAATTTTAATCTAATTATTTTGACAAATTTTGTAAACATTATGGTATATAGAGATATAAAACAATTACATAGTAGCCTCAATAGAATATAATTATATAAATAATGAATAAGACATTGATGGATAAGGCTATGAGTATAATTAGTGGTGCTAGAGTTAAAAAAAGGTTTTGGTTCAAAGCTATAACAATTGCTTGCTACTTGATAAACAAGAATCCTACATCAAATTTTGTTGAGAAAATGCCTATGGAGGTGTGGTCTAGTCATAAGCCTTCATTGAGACATCTTAGAGTTTTTGGTTATAATCCATATGGTCATGTGTCAAATAATAAGGGAACAAAGTTAGAGAATAAGGCTGTTAAATGTATCTTCATCAGGTATAGCTATGGTGCGAAAAGATATAAGATTTAGGATTTGGTAGCATAAAAGGTATTATATTATAGAAGTGTTATTTTTAAGGAAACTAAGACTTCTTATATTACACTATAGCTAGATAAAACATAAAAGCAATATGTGATTCAAATTTCTCCTACACCTAATAAAGTTGAGTTGAGGCCACAAGAGAGACAAGTTGAGGAGATCTCATCAAGCTCTAAATCTTTTGAATAGGTAGATGAAGAATAACCTCCACCTCAACTGGTTTGAAGGTACATAAGGCATATAAAACCACCATAAAGGTATTATCTTGATGATTGGAGATATACTTTTTCTTTGAGTACTAACATTGATGAACCAAGATCTACAGAAGAAGATTTGGGTATGAATGATGCAGAGTCATGGAAGGTTTCTATGGAAGTAGAAGTAGTAACTTTGAAAAATAATGATACATGGGAACTTATACCATTTATTAAAGGATATAAGCCCATTGGATGCAAATGGGTGTTAAAAAAAAGATTGGTTTAGATTAGTGTTGAAAAGTAAAAATCTTAGTTTGTTGTAAAAAGTTACTCTTAGGTTGAGGGTGTTGGTTATGGTGAGATATTTTATCCTATTGATAAAATGACATCCATTAGATTATTATTATTTATTATAGTATCTCATGATTTAGATATTGAGTAAATGTATGTGAATACTACTTTCCTGCATGGTGATTTGGAGGAGGAGATTTAAATGACATAGGAAGAGCACTACATGGTGAAAGGTAAAATAAATTTAGTTTGAAAGTTAAAAAAATCCTTGTACAATCTCAATTAGAGTCCTAGGATGTGATACTATAAATTTGGTATATATGTATTAATTTTGGGGTTCTAGTGGTATAAATCTCATAATTTTGCTTATTATAAAATTGATGGTGATCATTTCATAGTTATTGACTTATACATTGATGATATGTTGTTTGTTGGTAATGAAAAAGTTTTAATTTTAGATCTTAAATCTCAACTCTTAAAAATATTTGAGATGAAATATATTGGTTTTGTGAGACACATTATTGGTATGGAGATTAGAAGAAATATACATAACATAAATATATGGCTTGGCTAGAGTAAGTATGTAAATTTAATTTTATAGAGGTTTAACATGCAGATTAATAGACCATTGTGTGTTCCTTTTTCCATTGGAATAAAATTATCTATTACACAATGTCCTACATCCCCATCAAAGATGGAATACATGATCAAATTTACCTAACAGAGTGTATTTAGAAGTTTAATATATGATATGGTCTGTACCAAACTAGACATTACCCAAGAAGTGGGAGTTCTTTCTTGTTATATGTCTAATCTCAGTAGAGTTCATTTGGATATAGTTTAAAGGGTATTAAAATATTTTTGGGGTACCTAAAAGTATTACTTATATTATTATGGTAACATGATTGGAGACTAACATCCTCTTGACATTCTTGGTTATGTGGATTCAGATTGGGAAGGTGATATTGATAGCATAAGATCCACCAATGCTTATGTGTTTACTTTGTTTAATGGTGCATCAATTTTGAATAGTAAGCAATAGGACGTGGTTTCTTTATCGACTACAAAAGCATCATATATGGAAACTACTTATGAATTTAAATAATCCATTTGGATTAATATACTATGTTTAGATATTGGGTTGAAATAGGGTGCAATGATAGTTTATTGTGATAGCTAGAGTGTTATTTACCTAGAAAAGAACCTGAATTTTCATTCCAAGACCAAACATGTTGATGTACTATATCATTTTGTGAGAGACATGGTCAAGGATGGTAGGGTGGAATTGAAAAAGGTAGAGATTTTGATAAATGTTTTAGATTGATTGATTGAGCCTATGTGCATAGAGAAGTTCAGATGGTGTTTGGAGTCTATGGGTCTCTTGGACCCTAACTATTAAGTTCATGTTGGCATGGTTCCTCTATATCTTTTAAGGCATTTTATAGGTGTGAAAATGTTTGGAATTGAGGTGTCTCAACCTTGACAAGTTGGGACACTATTCATGAGACATTATTCATAGTCACTATTCATGTGATAAGGTGGAAGTGGTGAGTTGGAAATGATTGTGCATGTGATGTGTAAGGTAATGAATGTGGTGATGTAGGTGTTGATATGGCTTGTGATGAGTTTTCATGGCCCATAGAGGAATGTACATTATGTAAGTACTTATGAGTTGAAGTGGTATCTACCACCCCACTATGGAGACAATTTATTATCTTTTGAGATGCAGATGATTTTGTTTTAGGTTTAAAATGACAAGATTGGATACGGGGAGCACCTCTTTTTTGGCCACATGATCTTGAGTGGAAGGAGAAGTGAAAAGTTGATGGAAATATTTTGGAAGCATGTAGATTCACATGTGTGAGCATAAGAAAAGTTTAATAGCATATGGAAAGTGGAAGATCCACTTTTGACCAATGTAAAAGACAACAAGCATGCTACTATTTTTAAATAGTGATGCCACTAAAGGGTGGTGCATTTCCTTTCCTTGCTCATGAATTTTCCTTATTTGTCATCTTATTTTTAATTTTTTATAAGTATAGACTTTATCCTTTGTAATTACATGAATGTTGTGATAATATTGAATACAAGTAGTTAAGATTTGTTGATGATTTTAATCTAGAGATTTATGTAAAGGCACTGAAGCTTTATGAAACTAGTTCTTCTATTGAATGTAATATACTGGTGGTGCTCTTATGAAGGCTTGCTCTGTATGTATGTTGTAATCTTGTTGATTTATTTAATACATTGAGCTTCTTTAGAATTGGTGATTTTTTTGTGATAGGGTTTTCCCCATGTAATCACTTGTTATGGTATGTTATTATTTTCATTTGTATGTGTTTCTTTTAATTTGTAACAAGTATTCAAATTATTTACATATTATTCTCTTTTGGTTAGTGTAAAGAATTATTTCTGTGATCTCATAATCTTTTCATTCTCAAACCTTTTATATGTATTTATGGTGTATATATATCCCATATATGTATATAATTACCCTAAGCATATATACAAAAAAACCCTCAATATTATATTAGTCCTTTTAAAAATAAATTTCTTATATAACAAATATACTTAGGTATTTATATTTTTATCTAATTATTATGAACACTTAAAATAATTATATATATATATATTATTTATTTATTTTTATTTTTATTTTTAGGGGTCCAACATTTGGCTCTACATGCCTTGGCTAGGCTGCAACTACCTTCACTGTCATCAGCCTCTTTATTACAAAGGGGTAGGGGTTGGCCTACTGGCCCAACCCACTTCCCATTTCCTACAATGGAGGGGGGGGGGGGGGGTTTGGGTTCATCCCAACACCCCCATCCCCCCCCACCGCCCCCCCCCCCCCCCCCCCCCACACACACATAAATTATAGTTATAATTTTTTTGTTTTTTATTATTATTTTATATATAAACTTGTATATAATCATTTATGTTATTTTATTTTTTAAATGAAAATATTATTTATATAGTATTTTTATCTATTTATTTTATCTAAGTATATACACATTCCTCAATAATCTTTTTTTTTTTTAATTTTGAGATTTTTTGAAATATACATACATATGTGTGTATATTATTTGATTAATTAAATGAAATGGATAATTATACATATGTATTTATATATCAATTAAAATCTAATCAATTTAATCTTAAATATAAACATAATGACACTATTAATTTTATTCATTTTTTGAATATTTATAAACTAATATAAGATCAATTTTCAACATTCTAAAATGAATATATTATCATTTCCTTTGTCATGCAAATGAATGATTTTGAAAAAAAAACCATATTCATATTTCAACCCTCTAATAAACCAAATGGAAGTAAATAGAGAGATTATTTTTTTAGTGTCATAGTCAAATACAATAATAATTTCTTTTAAAACTTATGTGAAATAGGAAATAATACATTTTGATAACAACAACACTCAACTTCAAGATAATAACATGTTATATATCTCCCTCTAAAAACTGTTGAACTCATTTTTATCAAGAGTATGTCTTATATTTAATTGCTACAAGGATAGTTTCAACACCACATTTAAATAAAAATATTCACTTATAAATTATATAAAGACTCTTTTTCCATTTAACCAAACATATGAACAATCTTAAGATAAAATAGAATGCAATGAACATACATTTTCTCATGTTAATATTTTTAACAAACAACTTTTTTACATATTGATAACAATAACTAAAAATTAAGGAAAGGTAGTAACATTCTTACAAGTTTTCATTCCAAGAAGTATTAAAATATTATCAACAAGATATAGGAGAGGTAAGTCTTAAGTTTACAAGGCTAAAATCATTGTTTCAATACAACCCTTTCACAAGAGTCCATAAAAGAGATGTTCAAGGCTACAAGTTTTGACAAAATTTTATCAAAAATCTCATTACTCATAATAATTATTTAAAATGGAGAAGAAAATATTTAAAAGAATGAAATACATGAGATTCCAATATAATATATGAGAGTAACCATCATGCCACAACATCAATCTCCAAGCTCCAAAAACCTACACACACACGTCAAGATCCAAGAACACTCCAAGGAAATACAAATATAGGTCAAGTTAAGGTGCTTGACCACCCATCCTTTAGGAATCATCACATTCAAACCTCACTAAGTGAGTTTCATACATAGCCTCCCCCAAGCCTAAGGGAAAGAGGCATGCCTCAAGCTCATATCCACAATGGATTTTTTTTTTTAAAAGGGCAATGGTTATAGGTGTCAAGACTCAAGAGACAAAATAATAAGGTATTCAAAATAAGAATATAAGTATAAATAAGTCACTAAGACTTCACAAAATGGAAGACAAGATGGTAATTGCTTTATTTGTCTCATAATTTCATACATAAACTCAATGGATTTCAAAACCAAATATAAGAGTGTTCATCAAGAAATAATTTTTCTCCTTAAACCTCCCAAATACCACATTATACCTCTAAAATATATCATGCCTCCTTAGACCTACCATAACCCTACTTAGACCTCCCATTTTCATAAAATAGAGTGTATTTTCAACCTTGTAAAAATGTTCCACTTCTCATATGTAAGGTCATGCCTTTAAGTCTTGAATGATCTTATCCAACAAGCCATGAGCAAGATCTCCACTCTCACATTTCCAAAATATAAGAACTTATTCCAAATCACATGGGTGTCATATGGGTGCTCCAAATTTCCATACCCAACACTCACACAAAAATAAAATAAGAAGGCAATAAGGAATTAGAATCATGGAAGAAACATAAAATGAGAAAATTAAAATAAAATAACATAATAATAAGGGTTTCATATCAAATAAAAACACTAGTTCATTTTCCTTTGAATTAGATTCATTCAAGATAAAAACAAGAGAAGAGATCATTCAAACATAAAAAAATAAGTAAGCAAAAGGACTACCTCAAACCAAGCTCTACTTGACCATCTCTGAAAGCTATTTTTTTCAAACACCCAAGCTCTTCAACAATCCAAAATGCATAAACCCAAAAAGATAAAAATAAGGATCTTAAAAGGAGAAGACAATAAAAATCAAAAAAAAAAAGAGGGTGATACATTTCCATCCACATCCCAAGGATGTGACCACCATCCATAAATTCTCTTATAACTCACTTAAATGTACTTACACACCCACATGGGTGTTTCTTGCACAAAACATACAATATACAACTGATTTGTGTTGAACATTATCATTGATTAAGGGGGAGATTGTTGATCATTTTCATTGATAATTGAGTTTTGGTATTAATGTTGTCATTGATATCAAAAGTCTCTTGCAAAGGTATGTGGTCAAGTAATATTTAAGGTATGTGTATGCTGAGTTCTTATGTCAACACAACAAGTGTTATTATTATATGAGAGCAATGATATAAGAGTAATATTTGAAGAATGTTTTTAAGTCATATTGAGTCATATCATTAAGAATCAACATGATTGAGTACATGTTAGTATTTCAAGTGTCAATTAACTTATAAAGCTTTATCTAGACCATGTGAGATGGTATGTGCATATATCATTATAAATGTGTGTGCTTTGAATAAGTTGTATGATTTGAATATCTATGTAAGGAGCTCTAAAAATACTACAAATATATTTAGTGAAGCTCCAAAGAATGTTTGACAATGTTTGAGTATGAGAGATGTTGTTTGAGTTTATGCATGAGGTGTTAAGGACATTGAAAATGATTATAAGGTTAGCTCTAAAGATCTATATATGCATCTCTAAAGATACTCTGAGTGAGCTATAAAGATCCTTAGTCAAGCTCTAAATATCTATAAATAGTTTCAAAGATGCTTTGAGTGATCCATAAAGATGATATATTAAAGATATGAATAAGAGTAATTGTATAAGGTTACTTGAGCATACATAATAGGCATTGGATCACTTAGGAGAGTTTCAAGGTAAAGCCTCTAGGGGTAAGTAATTTAGTCCAAGTCTACAACCCAAGCTCTTCAACAATCCAAAATGCGTAAACTAAAAAAGATCAAAATAAGGCTATTAAAAGAAGAAGACAATAAAAATCAAAGACTAATAATAGGGTGAAACATTGGCATCCACATCCCAAGAATGTGACCACCCTCCATAACTTCTCTTGCAACTCACATAAATGCACTTACACACCCACATGGTTGTTTATTTCATAAAACATACAAAATTTAGCTCATTTTTACTGAGTAAAAGCTTCCTTATGGGGGTGAATATATAGGTCATAAATAAAGTTTTTTTCATGACCAAAATTCCTCATAAAACCCAAGAAACCCTCATGTATACACATAATATTTTCAATATTTTATCAACTACTAATGTTACCTAGCTAACATGTTGAGTCTCAATCTCTCTAAGTGAATACCCTAAGGGATGCAATGGGAAAGGGGTAGGTAGACCATTAGTGATTTTTAGGATTATTATCCCTTTTGCCACTTGATAACTACACACTTGTCTCCTAAGAACCATTTCCCTATGTTTGGCCTCCTATTTTACAAACTCCTCTAGTTTTTACCACCTTTATTAGCCATTTTCCAAACCTAAACCAATTTTTTATAGTTTACATGACTATGTTAGTTGTGTCAACTATGTACTCTTATTGCCAAAACTTATTAAGGGTCTAGGTCGGCTAGTTACCTAGTGAGTTTGTGTCAATTAATATAATATGTCAACTGGGTCAACCTTATTGCCAAAAATTTTGGAAGGGTTTAGGTTTATATTTGCCTATATAAACATAATAATTTATCCATTTATAAGATAATAGAAGAATAATTAAGATATATTTCACATCTGCTTATCCATATTTTACTTGAGAAGGAAGCTTAGGGTTTTATCCTTTCTTTGGAGATATGAATCTTGTCTTATGGAGAAATCTTTTGGATGCATTGATAGATTATATATATTAGACCTGGTTTATCCTTGTCATCCTTACATACCAGAATAACCTCTTATGAATGACCTTGTCCAAGGGAGAGATTGAGGCCCTATGGGTTTGTCTTCAAAGGTAAGTATTCCTAACTTTGTTCCTCTATTATAAGAGTAGATATATATGCACTTGCACTTATTTTTCATGAATTAGACTTTGATATATATTGACATGAGTATATGTCTTCTATTTATGTTTAATTTTAATGTTTATTATCCCCACTTTATGCCACAAGCTTTGGTGAGCATGACATTAGATTTTTACTTTACTTTTTATTAGTATAGTGAATATGAAAACATAGGATTGAGTTAAGGTTATTGTGTAGTCTTCAATGGTTATGGTGAGCACATGTATTGGGTTTATGGGTCAACCCAACTCCTTAATAAGGTTAAATAACCTCATTGAGGTTTGACATAAGTTTATATTGATTAAAATAGAAGAGAGGTTTAATTCAAAACACTAAAATTTAAAAATAATAAAGATAAGAATTTAAAAGACATAAAATAATACAATTAACAATTTATAAATAAGGAAGGGTATGATATTGAAGGTTTAAAGTGATTTTGGTTGTGTATATGTTTATTCAAGGCATGTATGAGTACCTCATAATCCTACCTCTAGCCCCTTGTAACTTTCACACTCAATGTAAATAAAACATTCTCAAATGGGATATTTACTGAAAATACCCAAATCTACAATAAACCAAAATCAACACTTATGCTCTAATACCACTATAATATCCCCACATGGGAATATTGATAAAAGACACTCATAATCTAATAATTCAAACTCAACATAAATAAGATATAATGTGTGGGTACCTCATGTATACACATAATATTTTCAAAATTTTATCAACTACTAACACTGTCTATCTTGTAAGAACCCACCAAATCTCAATATCTTTGAGTACATGCCCTAAGAGGTGTACCGGGAAAGGGGTGGGTAGACCATTAGTGCTTCAAAATATTATTTTCCCTTTTTACACATAATATCTACATACTTGTCTCCTAAAAATTGTTCCCCTAAGCTTGGACTTCTATTTTACACACTCCTCTAGTCTTCTTCCACCTTCATTATCCAGTTTCCTAACCTAAACTCATTTTTTATAGTTTACATGACTATGTTGGTTGTGTCTACCTTGTACTCTTATTGACAACTAGCCAACCTAGTTCGTGACCTAGTGAGTTTTTGTCAATTAAGCTACTAAGTCAATTGGGTGGACCTTGTTAGCCAAAAACTTTAGAAGGTTTTAGGTTTTGATATACTTATATAAACACAATAATATTTTCATTTAAAAGAGAAGAGAAGAACATGTAATATATATCACACATTTGCTTATCCAACATTCTACTTGAGAAACAAGCTTAATGTTTCATACTTTATTTGGAGATACAAATCTTATCTTGTGGAAAAGTCTTTTGGATTTATTGATAGGGATATCTATCCTAGACCTGATTTATCCTTATCATCCTTACATATCACAAAAACCTCTTGAAAATCACCTTGGCCAAGAGAGAGATTGAGGCTTGATGGGTTCATCTTTGAAGGTAAGTATTACTTACTTTGTTCTTCCTTTACAAGAGTTCATAGATATGCATTTGATCTTCTCTTCCATGCATTAAGATTATATATACATGGACATGAATATATGTATTATATGCATGTTTATTCTTAATATTTATTACCCCCACTCTATGCCACAAGCTTTGGTGAGCACTAGATTAGATATTTACATTACTTGTTATTAGTATAGTGAATATGAAAACATAGGATCTAGTTAACATTATTTCATAGTTTTTCTTGAGTGGAACATTTATAACCCTCCCTAATGATATTATTTTGGTAAAAGATCACTTGATAAGGTCTAGCAGATCCATATTGGTCATGATCTTGATTATCTAATGTATCCCCTATTAGAAGTGTAAGTAAGATCTATCTTCTTTGAGCTAGGATTGGCTTGTAGATCTACTACATTTATCATTTCATATATTTCAATTAATCTAACATGAATCTAACCTTAATAGGTTTTATTTCATAATTTTCATTTCTATCATTTTATTATTTTTCTATATTTTTGATACTACGTTGATCAGGTTGATATAGTTCTAACTTTTGTGCATACATTTAAAACACAATCAGATCAAAATGATTATATTCTTTCTATGCAAGTCTTCATTAGATATAGGTTACTTGATCAAATAGGTTGACAAATTAATCTTATTTAGTTGTAGATAGTAGACTATGTTAAAAAGGTTGACTTCATCTCTTATTTAGTCCTAGAATAGAAAACTATGTTAAACAAGTCAATTTAGTATTAAAGTCAACATCTAGATAATAAACTAGGTTGATCAGGTTGACTAATTCATCTTAATAGGATTCAAAACATAGGGCTTTATAGAACTAGGTTAACCTAGTCAACTTAGTTGGCAAACCTTGCAATCAGAATTCCAGGCACTTCAACAAAAAATTTGCAATCCTTAGCATCTTACAAACCACCAAGATTCCCTTCTTTCTTTCTCTCTCTTTCAATTCAATTATTCATTAAAATTCTACTTTGTGTCAAAACTACAATCCTAAAGCAAACTAGGTCGACCTAGTTGACTTAGTTATATAATCTATGTTCTATTTAAAAAACTAATTCAATTTGGTCAACCTAGTTCTTAAATACTCTTTCTTATACAATATAGTAGTGACCCTGTCGATTCTATTATATAATATTTCATACAGTGTTATTTGAACTAATTATGTATCATGCTTAATTTGGGAATTAACAAACATATGCTAGTAATTAATTCACACATTCATTTTCAACTATTTGCATAATTAAATTAGCTCACATAATCTACCTAGGTGGTTTTTAAATATACCATTTATTTGAACTATTTTTTATCTTTTTTCACATACTACCAAATCACATAAATTCAAAACACATTTAAACATTTGTCTACCCAAGGCCTACCTAGTTGGATTTCATCACCAAGTGGGAAGCCAACTTAGTTTTTTGGCCAAGTATAAAAACATGGTTAATTGTATATATTAGATAAGGACCTAACACCCTTATCTCTATGGGATTGTTAAGTGATGGGGTAGGCCCCAATACAAAGCTAGTACCATTGCCACCATATATCCCTTTTAGCCTAAATATATTGAAACCATCCATAAATTGCTTTCTAGTTCCTTATTTTTATCTAACTTCCCCATCACACTTAAAATAACACTATAATAATCTAAAAAAACTCAGGATGACCACGTAGTTAGTATTTACTTTTTAGTTAACTTCTTTCTCTTTGCTCATTATATATTGTATTGCAAAAACTTGCATTGGCTAGCGTTGGTGCAAGGTTTTATGTTATGTGCCAATTGGATCATTCTCATTGATCCATATTTTTGTGTGTTTAGTTTAATTTCTTGATTCAAATTACATTGAATTTTTTTTCCCTATTTTTAATAAAATGTCATTCTATTCGACATAGTCTCTTACAGATTGCCCTTTTTCCCTGACTATAGTATTGCATTGACCTAGTCGACCTAGTACTCATTTATGCCTATCAAGTTGTAGAAATAAGTTGACTTGGTCTATTATGTATCCTTATTAGGATATGTTTTTTCCTAGTTTATATTACTAAGTCAACTTGGTCAAATTTTTATCCTTTTTGGCTCAGTTCCATACCTTGTTTATAGTAATAGGTTGACCTAGTCGACTCTATAATCTTATCTCTATCCTTCATATCTTTTTGATTTACATCAAATTTTCCTTCCCTAATCTCTCTCCATCATGAAATTCTTATTTAAAGACAACACTGATTTGAATTCAATAGATATGATGAGTCTTACCAACCTTAATGGGTTCTCCCATAGGAAACTTTTGGCTCCTACCCTAGATGCAAATAATGTGCATGTAGCCATTTACACTATAAACTATGGGACCCCTCCTCATTCCTCTTCACTTTGTCATCCTCTCTTCTCAGTTGAATATCAACCTAAATTAGAGTATACCTCAAAAATGCTCTTCTTCATCAATGAGTTTCCTCAACATTGAGGAAATGATCATTCTACTATTTACCATCTCATGATAAGTGGTCAAGTCAAGGAACCCCATTCACCTTCTCCCACATTATCAAGTGGATTTGGAGATACTAGCTTCTTTACTTATCAACATATTCCCTATATTTTGACCCTTTCTCATGCCAATAAATCTTCCTCTTTGATTTCTTCCACCTCCATGCCTAGTATCTCTACTAATATGGTAGGTTCTACATCTAGTGGGCCTATTCCAAGACCCAGTCTTCTCAATTCTTCCACTAGTTCATCATTTACACCCATGGCAATTAGGCCTCTAGTGTTGATTATTCTTATATCTCTAGTAGCACATATTTTTCCACACAAGAAAATTATTTCACTAGTGCCTCACTCACCAACAATTCTTCTCAAGCTACTACTTATACCCATAGTGGTACCCAAGCCATTACTATAAATTTCAATGATTCAAACAATGCTAATAATACAAATAAAACTCATAAACTCCTATTAAAAAATCTTAATCAAATGAATTATTTCTAGTATAATAATGAAAATCAAATGATGCAAATGTAAAATCATTTTATTTATCTTCAAACCAACCCTCAATAGATGTCATGGGTATGCATAACCAAAATGCTCCCCCACCTCCTCTTCAGGATTCCTATGGTAATCTTATCCCTCTACCTCCATTTGTTAAAAAAATTATCAAGCACCTTCCAAATGATCCTCTTACATCTCAAATTTCTAACATAAATATAGGAGGCATCACCCCTACCATTACTTGCAATGGGTTAATCAATTTTACTCTTTGCTTAAAAACATTTGGAAATATATATAAAGATTGGGTCAATTTAAATACCTTTACCAATACTAACATATTAGTAAAAAGTCTCATGGGTGATGATTTAGATTGGTATAAACAACTCTAATCTCATTCTATCACTATTTTTGAAGATTTAGTCAATGCTCTAGTCCAATAGATCTAAACTATGACCTCCCTAAGAATACCTTGGCCCATTTTATCAATTGTAAGAAAATTGAGACCGGAATTGCACAAGATTTTATCAAATGATGGAAGCCCTTGTCTAAAAAATGTGAACATAATATGGAATATGATAAAAAAATTCATTTGTTGACCAATTATCTTTTTCCCAAGTTATTATATCAAGTCTAGACTTTCTCTCTATGTACTTTGGAAGAGGCCATTGACCAAGCCAAGTGATAAGATTTCTTTATGCATCAATTTGAGCCATAAAAACCTTTTATGGGTACTTTAATGTTAATCAATAATAAAAAGTAATCATGATAAAAATGATGGTGTCATTGACTCTTATGATACCATTCATACTATTTAGGATATTGTTCCTAACCAAAAGTTGCAGAATAAACTTCCCCTCCTAACCACATCACTAATCCTCATCTATATTCAAATAATAACATCAATGACATAAACCTTTATCCTTAGCAGAATTAAAAAAAAATTTATCAAGGAGTCTCCTTCAAGTACTTGATCCCACTCAACCCATGAAATATTGGTATGAAGTCAATAAATTTTGTTGGTTTCATGCTAGTTGGGAGCATTCTCATGAAACTTGTAGACAACTTTGTAATTTGGATATGGATTTCCTTCTTCATCCCAATTTTGACTATGATTATATCATTTATAAATTTCAATAAACCTATGAAATTTATTTCAAATCCCATGAAACATAAACTAAATCTCAATCTTTAAACCAAGATAATGCTCATTTGGCCACTTATAAAGATCTTCTTCCAAATCACTAAGAAAACCAATGCAAACTTATACCTTCTACCAATAATGTTGATAGTCTTATTTAAGCAACTCTTGAAGAGAATTTTGTCAATATGAATAATATAAAAATGATGGTTGATTTCATTGATCCTCATCCTATCCATACCCCTGAATTATCTCTCACATTTCATGTTATCCAAGACTCTTCCTCATATCACTTAATAGAGTTGGGTCTAAAAGAACTTATATATTTTGATGAACCAATTCCAACACCTCACTTGGATAAAACTTCTCATACCATTTCTATCATTCCTCTACTCTCTTTACCTATCACTAATGATACTCAAACTTATATCAACACTTCTTATAATCTAACTAAAACCAAACTTACATCAATTACTCCATTTTATCAATATAATCAACAAACTTGTCCTCCAATTAAACCTCCCACATATTATCAACATAAATTCACATTAACTTTAACTCCTCCTTTTGAGGACCTCATTCAACCTTATATACCTCTTTCCAATAATCCCCTTATGGGTTATGATGAATGGGATCCTATCACATAGCTTACTAATCTCCTATCTTAAATCCTATTATCTAATTTATCTAGACCTCTTTGTGGTATCATAATCATCTTAGGAAACTTTTGTTAGAAATGAACATTCCTCATCCTCCCTTATTAGGATGTGAAGCCACCTTATCTAGGTTAAAAGATAGAATTTTATAATAGTGAGAAGAGATGTTAATACATGTTGATGAAAAATGGACACTTCTCTTTCCCTCAAATTCCCCATTGCTTTTGTGATATTTTTATTCATGTGCATGATCCTTATCTATTTATTAGTGTCTAAATTGGTGACATCCAAGTCAAACATGCCTTGATTGACTAGGGTTATGGTACTTATGTTGCCTCTCTTTATTTTATCAAAACCTTTATATATACCTAATGTAATACTAAATCCACACACAACACATGTTAAGGCTATAACCAAAGACAAATTCCTATTTTAGGTTATGTGTGGCTCCCCATTATCATCCCAACTATCACCATTCATGTGAAGGTGATGTTCAACTTTACTTTATCCTAAAAAAAATTTCTTGGTAGGCCATGGACTCATTGCATAAGATCAGTTACCTCTTCTACTTTCCAATATGTCAATTTTTTTGACAATGGATCTATCTATAGGATTTAGGGTGACACTTATCCTTATAATTTCAAACAATTCGAAGACCATGGCGTATTCAAAATTACTACTCTTGAACCCTTGCCAAATATTTCATTTCATGAATCTCAATAGTTTAGCTTCTTGTTAATTCCACTCGAGATTATAATGGTCACCCTAAACTCATCAAGAATATACCCCCTAATCTCCTAGATTCTGATGATGATGAGCCTAATGAGATCAATCTCAAGATTAAAAACTCAAATATCTCACTTCATCTCATCTCTCAATTTCATCCTTATTTACAACCTCATTCTCATCAAACACCTTTGACGGTATACCCATTATATTAACTAAGACTTGGAATTACATTCATCACACCATATTAGATGATAAGGTCCTCCCTACCTACACCATTGATCTTCATATACCTGATTATGATGATAGATACACCTTAGATGATCCATTCTTAGGAGGTATTGTTTAGATTAAAGATGTTGAAATCATGCATTATCATTCCTCTTTGATTCAATCGTTCAGTATTTATTCTAGAATTCCATCTTATATCATTCTTAATTTTACTATTTTTCCTCTTTATTTTAGGGTAGAGATGGTGTTCACACCTCCAATTTATTAAGAGCCTCATATGAGTATGTTTATGGATCATGTTGACTGTGAAGACACTAAAAACCCACACACAATAGTTATAGATGTCAAACTAACCCTTAGACCACCTCAAGACCTCTTAAGGACTCTTTTACAAACTTTTTACAATAAAATATTGTCAAGTTAGTTGACTAGATAAACTAACTAATTAACCCACCTTGACTAACCTTAACCCTTGCCTTCAACCACGAATGGTCACCCTAACTGATAATAGCTATGCCTAACCATCGACAATCATCCTTTAGCTACTTGAATAATTAAATCCAATCAACTCCAGCTTACCTTTTTATATTTAGCTTATCTAATTCATGTATGAGATAATGCATGAGAAAATTAAATTTAGACACCTTGTTTAACTATTTTTTCACCTCTTCTTTCTTCCTATAAAAAGAGAGGAGGAAGAGGTGAAATATATCACTATCTAGATATATAAGTAGAGCCTCTTGCATTAGAAATTCCTTTTATAGGTCTTCTTCTAGTGAAACAACAAACCAACAACTATGACAGAGATCTAAAGCACTTCCATTCATTAACCAATAACTAAGTATCATTACTCTATTAAAATTGCTCCAAACTCTACCAACTAGTTTCTTTGCCACCCACCCCAACATTCCTTAGATTAGTAACCAACAAGATAAGTATCTATTTTCAATAATTAGTTTACATTACCTCTACTTAATTTCCTAACCTCTAACCCAAGCCAAGTTTCTAGAATTTTATTCTGCAACCTTATCATACCAATGTCTTAAACCAGACCAAAACCATAATAACCATTGATGGTCACCCTAATTTCAGATGGTCTATCCATAATCATTGATGGTTACCCAACTACCAATGATCACCTCAACCACTGATGGTCACCCTTACTATTAATCATCACTGTGTGACAAATAAACAAACTATTTTCACCCATCAAACCTCAACCAAATCCAACTTTCTTTGCATCTCCTTAATCACAGAATTGCACCTTATTTTTTGGACCATAAATAATTCATTTAGCATTAATATCAATTTTTTTTATTGATATAATCAATCAAATTAACCTATTCATTTATCAAGAACTTTTTGTATTTGATTTTAGTATCTTCTATTATTTATGCAAGTACTTTATCTTTCACTTTTATAACTTAATTATTTAAAAGTATGGATTGATAGCCTCTAAAAAAGTTCATGCTTCTTGAATCTAGCTTGATAGGTAATCCATCCTACTATATAACAAATCAAAAATTTATTTAGTGTTTTCTTATTTGCAATCATTCCTCCCAAGACAAAGAGGAGTATCTACATATGTCCTAATTAATGCATGCATAATATATCAGGTTTTTCTACTATACCCTTTTCAAGTTTATTATCTCTTTATTCAAAATAATATAAGTGAAATATATCTGAAACATCTTGACATGCTCAGTGGGACCCTTGAGTCTTTTCTTGGGTTCATAGTTTCATCTAGGTGGTTCTTTTTGTTTTCTACTCATACAATGAAATCAAAATTTTGGTTTGGGCTTAAAATTGATTGCATAGATTATTTTCTTGCTTATTTTAGTTCACATAACTTAATTAATAAATTGAATTAATCACAGATCCACTATTATCCCACACACGAGACCAAGCCATTTATACCTAATCAAACATAAAAATAATGACGTAAGGCTTGAATGAGATTTCATCACTTAGTAGTCACCTTTCTTGGCTATCCTACTTGGATTTCACCACCAAGGGGATAACTAACTCAATACATTGGCTGAGTATAGTATTAGTAACATGGTATAATTTTGGCTAAGCACCTGACACCTTTATCACTGTGATGTGTGAAGTGAGGGGGTAGTCCCCAATATCAAGTCATGTACCAAGTTATAGTATAGATCTTAAGAGCCTAAACATAACTTGAAACTAATCATAGACTTATTTTTGTAGACACCTAAAACTAGCCACTAATAACCTTCAACCAAGCTTTTGACCAATTTCTACCAAAGTGCACAATTTGACCTAAAATACTAAAATGCATTAAATGAGTTGAAATTTTTATATTCAAGTGTCCAATTTGGCCAGAATATCATTAAATGGGACAATGTAATTTATGAGATAGTTAACTTTCATCAAATAATTTTGAGTCAAAATGGAATTTTCACTCTTGGGTGCTCTAGATTAATATTTTTTACCAAATTTCTTACAAAAGACACATGCCTTTGTTATTTTGTGTTAGTAACATCTTAAATTAGATAATGAATCCAATGGGTCTGACATTACATCTTAATTCCAATCCAGTTAAATTTTAAGCCAATAATATGACATTTTGACCAATTTGATTAATTTGTGCACAAATTGCCAAGGTTTTGCATAAAAATTGACTAATCATGTTTAAGGCTAACTAAACCAAATCAAGAGCCTAAGTTGATTTTCCATGGAGATTTTTGAATATTTATTTTTAAAAATTGATATTGAATAACTACATCATCAAGTGATATCATTTTTTGAAAAGACATCCCTAGGCCACAAGTGCATAAAATATTCAGATTAAGCCACCCCATGCCTCATTAAGACCCTCCATGCCTCTTTATTGCCTCTCTATCCTAAATATTTATGAGGAAATTTATTGATTTTTGCCTCAAATATTGAATGGATTCTTAGTCACACATCTTCATCTTTGAGATAGATGGTTCAAGTTTATTCTGACCATTTTGCAGAATCTATAAATAGTAGGCCTTGCCTATTTAATTTTAAAATATCTCATATGCCAAAGTTATAATGCTTAATTTATTCTAAAGCTTTATAAAAGTTAGTTTTATTATGCCTAAATATTGAGACAAATCCATCACAAGCCAAAGGTACCAAGAGGAGATGAAGGTAGCCACACTCCATTAAAGAAGATCTCTTGAAGCACAAGCCAAGCAAGCGACTTCAACAAGCTATTTGGAGTATTCAAGGAAGGTGAAGGAAGGCTTTATTTTTATTTTAGTTGTTATTTTCATATGTATGTTTGTTATTAAGATCTCCATAGTGTCTAGGCCTAGAAATGTTATACTAGTTAGTGTGTTTCTTTCATTTTGTTTTCATTTTGAAACTAGCATAATACTAACCATCCTCTCTTGAGTCAAATCCTTAGTCTACATAATGGCACACCCAATCAGTGTAACCACCGACAATTATTTTCAACTATCAACGATTAGGTATAACCATTGATGGTCATTGTGTTTTTAGCAAAAATAAAAACCCAAGAGCTAATAGGCTATTTTCAAATGCTTGGTTTGGGGTCATATGAACTCCATTTTCAATGATTTTTTTAAACCACATTGATATTATTTTAGCTTAAAATTACATAGAGTTTTCACAAAATTTTGAAAAACTATTTAAATGTTTCTAATCTAACACATTTGTTTTTGGGGTGATGCCTTTGGGTAGACAAATAATCATCGACGATTAGCATAACCATCACCAATTGACAAGAGTGATAAATCATGTTGTTTAGACAGATTTTTAATGTTTAAAATGGATTAGAAACCTTATTTTGGAGCTTAATGAAAAAATTATATCTTAAGTGAATGCTTTGATAATTGTGCTTTCAAAGTTAAAACTTAAGACTAAGGGGTCAAAAGAACACCACCCAACTTTTGTTTGTGTTTAAAATTAAACTCATTTGTCCAAGTTTTGTATTTAATAGTTATTTAAATTAGTTTTTTATTTGAAAAAAGAGGGACATTGCATGTATGTTCTTCCAGCTATCCCCTTTAAGGAGATTTTGGAATAAAAAATGCCATCCTTATTACAAATAGCCTAGTCTAAGGCATAGAAAGAACATTGTTTAAAACCCTCCCCAAAAACTCGTAATATTATTGGGTGATCTTGAGATGACCATAAGTATTTCTATTATGTCTTTTATTTTATGAAAATTTGGCTTGTGAGAGGGAATTCATTATCTCCCACAAGTTCTATAGGGAAGCTTTGACCCAGGGTTTCATCTCCTAGTACTGACTTCATCACTCCCACTAAGATCAAAGGTTTGAGTGGTTAACCCACCTTCTAGTGTTGGATTTGCACAAAGACACATCTACACATTCAACATCACACTAAACTGAGCAAGTGATGGATGTAGTGGTTGTAAAAAGGTCAAGACCTTTTTGTAATAAGATAAGTGTTGTAGCTACCTAATTAAAGTGCATTTATTTTACATCATGGTGTGAAAGTCATATGTATTTGATCCATCTAGAATGTTTGAAAACTAATTAGTTTTAGTTAGCCCCACATTACCACACCCTTGATAAGAATTTGGATGATTTACTTATATTTTGTCATTTTATTACTTGGTGTTTTTAGATTAAAACTAATGTGTCTATTTATAAACCATGTCCAAACCAATTTGTTTATATGTCACTCTTTTATCTCAAGAGTCATTATGCTATCTATCTCACACCACACTTGTGCCTTGAAATATTTAATAAATGTGTTTGTGTGTGTTATTTGAGTTGAGGAGGGTAGTGTTATACTACCCGAAACATGCCAAACCATTTTGCATTTGAGTCTTTGAAACATAACATTGATCACATCATTAGATCATGCTTACAATGTTAGGCTACTCATTTTGTTTCAAAACTTGTTTACCATTGTGCCAAAAAACCATTTGTTTTAAACCATGTCACATCAATCATTTGGACATTGTTTATGCACCATCATGTTGTCCAATCTTGTCTAGATTATTTGGTCAAATCTTATTTTTCAACATTGAGCTTTCAATTAACCTTGTCAAGTTTGGATTCAAACATTGATTGATTTTTATTTAGACCTCTATTCCTGGCACTGATACATAGATATTTCTCTTTTAGGTTTCATAACTTTAGTTAATTGATTACCCAAATTTGACGAATATTAATTATTTATTTTTTTAGAGCCCATCCTCATCATTGTTTGTGCCTTTATTTGGGAGAACATAACCTTTCTCCAAAAGCCTTTTGCCTCATGACTAATGACAAATGGTCATGTTTATGTTTGATTCTATGTGTCAAGTCTTTATCAAAGTTATTTACAAACTTGTTAGATTAAATCAAATCACATCATGTCTTTGTTTCAAGTCTAGATTTTGATGCCATTTGGCCAAAAGTCCTACCATAGCCTATTTGAGCCTCGCTTTCAACTCCGCCTTTGGACAAAAAACCTAGTGACTCTTTTCCCTTTCCTAGTTTAGACATTGTTTGGAACACTTTAATCTAGACCTTTGACATGCTAGTTTTTATTTAGATGCTTGACCTTTTGTGTGTATGAAATTTGACGTTAGACATTTGATGTTAGACTATTTTATGCCAAGTTTTAACACAAACCACTTTTTGAGATACACCTCCACTTTCAAACCATTTTGGAGATATAGATCCACCTTTTTGACCAAATTAAACCAAGTTTGAGCCATTTTTCCTTTGGATAGTTTTTTAGAGTTTAAGAAACTCTTAAGCCTTTTATTTAGGAGCTTTCATCATCTATGTAGATATGTCTAGATACGCTTATGGCAGAGTCATGTATAATCCAACTTATGATAGAATGACCACACAAATATAACTAAAAACCCCTATAGAGATAGATTTTATAAGGAGTTTTATTATTCTCCATATAATACTCCATATAGGGAACATAGTTAAAATCCACAAAATCTAAATCAAGTTACCAACTAAGATGATATGGTTTATGAGGAGGACTTGGATCCTTTGTTTTATGTGAGCAATCAAGGTTCACCACATCATACCATTTCTATTATAGGACCCCAACATCACACCATTCCTATACCAGGACCTCATTCTTTGGTTTGTATGAGAAATCAAGCTCCAAAATTCCCTTTCATCATTCCAATACCTAATCCTTTAGCTTGTGTGAATAACCAAGCTCCACACCACCTTGTCATTACCATTTTAGGACTTTTTCCTCTGGCTCATGTGAGTAATCATGATCTCTAATGCCCTACCATTATCCAACCATAGGCCATTACTCATCTATTACCAATCCCATCCAAACCTTAACCAAGTCAATTATTTAAAGACAAAGCTATTTTCAAAACTAGTATTTTCTAACTCATTAGAAACTAAGGCCAAAAGAACCAACCATTTATGATAATTCAACTTATGATAAATTGCCTATTAATCCTATACCAATTATCATGGAGTCTCACTTTGATGAGCCAATATTTGCTAAGTTACTTCTTAATGATTATAATCACCATTGGTCAAATCACTACCTTGACTATATGCCTATTTTTTAAGAGCCTCCTATTGACAAGCTAGTCTTTGAGGAGTTGTCTCTTGACCTTTTTCCCATTATGAAAGAGTCTCACTTTGATAAAATAGTATTTATGGAGCCCACTATGCTATCATAGGTCATTACTTATCCAATACCAAACATTCAACAAGACATCATTATAACATAATACCCATCAGATGAAGACTCAGAGTTAGAGTTAGGTTTTATTCTTGGACCAACATCAGATTTAGCATTAGAATTAGAATCGACATCAGTTTTAACATCAGATTTAGAGTCCCTTAAGTCACAATCAGATTCAAAAACAAAATACATTCATGACTATTACAATATTGGTTATGCATGCCTCACAAATTAGTTTAAAGACATTTGTGATCTTTATACAATTTTTGAGGATGATTAATGCAACATCACTACAAGTTCTCTTAGTATGTTTTATGATGATTGTGTAACTATCTCCCTTTCCATTACCATAAACCAACATAGCCATATTATTGGCATTCCATCTCCCATAAGTGTCAATTAGGACTTGCAAAATCACACTTTATTAAACTCTATCCATGGTGACATAGCAGTTGAAGAAGAGAAAGGAGGCCAAGACCACATTCATGTAGCAAAAGAACACTCTCTTAGTGAAACCTTTTTGAAGGCATTATGGGACATGTAAAGTTTCAACTTAGAATGTTTTAGTGAAACATTTTTGGATGTGTTAGAAGATAATCAAACTAAAAAGTTAACATTCTTTAGTGAAACCTTTTTGGAGGCACTATGAGATAATCAAGACAAATTCATTGGTGAAAGCCTCATCAAGGCACTAATAATTAAGCACAAAAAAATTTCACTACTTGATGAAGACAAAATTAAAGATAAAATCAAAATAGCTTCCTATCTATAGCCTAATCAGATGGTATCTACTCTCAAAATCAAATAATAGAAGAATCTGGTTGTCTTATCAAGAGAATATTTAAAAGTCTTCAACCCTACCACATCTAGAGTTATGTTAAATCTATAATCAACAACATTACATGTGACTGAAAGTCCCGATCTTCATTTGTTTCCCACCCATTACACATTCTATTATTATCTACCATTCCATTAAAAAATCAAACCTATCATCTAACTTTTATCCCTATTTACCATCCATGGTCACACTTTCCTTTGCAAAGGCTATGAATATATCTTGCCTTGAAATATGAAGGAAACTAAATCAATGGCCAATGAAGATAAAAAAAACATTTTTGGCATCCAAATCTGTAGCCAACTCTTGATAGAGCAACTATTTAGATGAGGTATGGGATAATAATTAACATGATTTATTATTCTAGTTGTATCATTTGTTGATCAGGATGTGCATTTCCACTTTAGTAAGAATAATATAATCATATGCCATTTACCATGCCCAAGGCAAACACATCAAAAACTAATAATCACCCAAGCTAAAAATATGTACCATACCATTTCAAATTTCCATATTCATTTTCCCTTCGCATATACCTAGCCATTCACCCCATTACTTAGGGACAACCCTCTTACCATCTTATCTAACCTACCAGCCTATGATTATCCTAAAAAATTCTATTTTACCATGTCATTCCTATCTAGACGAAAGCCTTTTTTTAGTCATCCTATCCAATCCTATTTTGATCTTGGTTCTTTTGGTTCTTCCCACACTTTTTTCAAAGGATTTTAGATCAAGTTTCTACTCTTATGAAATACATGTTTAAATGATAGTATATAAAATTAGTGTGATAGTTGATTTAGCAAGATATATTTCATTTTTCATCCTATATCAAGTTTGTTTATGTGAGCTTGACTATAATTGTCTATGGGCAAATCAGTGTTTAACTAGTCTTGTTACTAATTATAACTACCTATGGGCAAATTAGTATCATTGATCTAATCCATTGTATCCTACTTATAAATTGCCTATGGGAAAACTAAGGATACCATTTGTTTATCATGTATTTCCACATCACCTTACCATTGTTTTTTTCATTTGATTGGTCATTTACTAGATTTGAGAACTTGTTAGGACCTAATTAGTTTTTCCCTACCTTTTGTATTGATGGAATTACTATGACTTGAGGTCGTCTTGGTACTACCTAAGCTATTATCAACTCATGTTGAGGTCACTTTAGTCCCCCTTTACCATACACTATAATTATTTTTTGAGCAATCCAAAGCCAAATGATCTTACCATTTTATGAGTAGGTATCTTGTAATTCTCTAACGAGTTAAGATACCTCAAAATAGCAAAAAACATTTATCCTATTTAAGCCTAGTTAGTTATCCTCGATTCTCCCTACTGGGGCATGGTTACTATTAGGATGATTTATTTTTATTTTATTTTTAGGCTTTATGTTTTTTTGTTTATTTTAAGTTATTTTGTTTTGTCTACTTCTTTGTTTGTTTGCTTTCAACACTGTTACCTCAACTCAGTCCATATGTGTTCATTGGGTGATTCCTTGTGCATTATTCTTGAGTCTATCCATATTCATACATCAACATTGTCATCATGATTTTAATCATTGGTACATTATTTCTAATTGAGTATTAGATCTTGAGAGTTAGTCTTTATGCATATTTTGGGTTAGTCCTCATGGTGTTCTATCATGATGCATACCATCATGTGTTATAGAAAAAATTAGCTTCAAGGTCTACAAGAAATAGAGCCATAGAAGTTTCTCCTTGGAAAAACCATTTCATTCTTGATAAAATTAACCCATTGACCATTCTAGTTGTACCAATACTAATAAGGATTAACATCTCCTTATTGGTAGGTGCAACTAATTTTTCTCTATTGATCACTCTCATTATTCTATCCATCTCTATCATCAATTTGTGCATCTTTGTATGATTGGTTTTTTATGGCTTATTTAGTCATTAGACATTGCATCTAAATTTATTCCCACTCATATTTAATCTATGAAATAGGCTCTATACTTGAGTTATTCTTGCTAATAAGCCCTAATTTGGTCACAATCATCTTTAGCTGATCCAAGTCCTCTTAATGACTATAACTGCCTATGGGCAAATGATTATTTTTAACTTGTATTCATGATTATAACTACCTTTGGGAAAATCAATAACCTTTTTAAATCAATGAATGCAAGCACTTCCTCATTTGGATTAATATCAACCATGTGTTAATTCTACCTTTATTCTAATTTATTTTTTGAGGGACTATCCATCCATATATTTGATGGCCACTCTATTGAGGGGGCATCATCCTAGGCTTCCCAAACACTATTTGGAGCTTGTTTTCCAGTCATTATCTTCATTTTGGCATATAGTCCATTTATCATTATTTGAGAAGACATTGATATGCCTATGCAACATCTTCTCAAACAAGCGTAAATTTTAGACACCTAAAACTAGCCACTCATAACCTTCAACCAGGCTTCTAACCAATTTCTACCAAATTGCATAATTTAGCCTAAAAACACTTAAATATATTAAATGAGCTAAAATTATTATATTAAAGTTCCAATTTTGTCTATAATATCATTAAATGGGACGACTAAATTTATGAGACAACTAACTTTAATCAAATCATTTCAAGTCAAAATGGCATTTTTGCACTTGGGTGCTATGGATTACTCTTTTATACCAAATTTATTGCATAAGACACATGCCTTTGTTATTTTGTGTTGGAAACATCCTAAATGGGATAAAAAATCCAAGGCATCTAACATTGCATCCTAATTCTAATCCATTCAAATTTTGAGCCAATAATATGACATTCTAACCTATTTAATTAATTTTTGCACAAATTTCCAAGGTTTTGCATCAAAGTTAACTAATCATGTTTAAGGATAGTTAAACTAGATCAAGAGCCTAAGTTAATTTTTCATGGAGGTTTTTGAATATTTATATTGAATAACTACATCATCAAGTGACATCATTTCTTGGAAAGACATCCCTAGGCCATAAATCTATAACATATTAGGATTAAGCCACCCCATGCCTCATTAAGACCTTCCATGCCTCTTTATTGCCTCTCTATCCCAATATTTATGAGGGCATTTTTTTTCCTAAAAAATTGAATGCATTTTTAGCCACACATCTTCATCTTGAGATGGATGGTTCAGGTTCATTCTGAGCATTTTGCAAAATCTATAAATAATAGGCCTTGCATGTTGAATTTTAAAATCTCTCATATGCCAAAGATATAATTCTAAATTGATTCCAAATATTCATACAAATTAGTGTTATTATGCCTAAATATTGAGCAAAATCCATCACAAGCCAAAGGTGCCAAGAGGAGATGAAGGTAGCCACACTCTATTGAAGAAGATCTCTTTAAGCACAAGCCAAGTAGGCCATTTCAGCAAGCTATTTAGATCATTCAAGGAAGGTGAAGGAAGGTTTTATTTAAATTTTAGTTGTTTTTTTCATATTTATGTTTGTTATTAATCTCCCCCTAGTGTTTAGGATTAGAGATGTTATGCTAGTTAGTGTGTCTCTTTGAATTTGTTTTCATTTTGGAACTAACACAATACTAGCCATCCTCTCTTGAGTCAAATTCTGAGTCTACACTTTTCTAATTCTTACTCTAAAAACTAAGTTGAGTCACACAATTCTTAAGGCTTAAGGCATAAGATACAAGAGAGACTAAAAGAACCTTAGGATTTAATGTTCTTTAGTGTGTGTTTTGTTTCCTCGAATTTTTCTTGTTTTCTCTTTGTTTGAGTTGTGAGATTATTTGTATCTTCCTCCTTCCCTTATCTACATGGTTTTAACTAGAAAAAACTAATAAATCAAGAAAATAAAGGTCTATCTCCTAATCATCCATCTTCTTCTTCTCCTTCATCCATGGAGTACATCTCAGATGTGGAGAGTTCTCCCCATCTTTCAAGAAATCCTTACATCCCTTAGATGGTTGCCTAAGGTGATGCAAATTTTACCACTTTTATGGATAACAACCCCATATCCCTCTGACATTACCTTAAGACCATATCTCATCGTACCCCTACTTCAATTCCACCTGTTAACTTACCCTATGGCATGCCATCCCACATTATGGGTAACACTTCTATTGCCACCATTTCTACCCAACCCTTTATCACCAAATCATCATCCTCTACTAATAACCTTATCTATATCACCATATAAAACCAACCCACTCAATCAAGAAATGCCCAAATACCTTATTTCTCAACTAAAAACCCTCCTAGTATAGGAGCAACCCAACCTTTGGGCATTAATACTTCCCTTATCATAGGAGTATCATCTATTAGTGTCATCACCATTCCCATTATTCTTAACCTACCTAACTCCACTGCATTTTAGAGCTTGGTGGTCCCCATACCTTCTGCTCTTCCACTCGTCAGTACCAAAGTTACCACCTACCTTCTATCTACTAACCCAACCATACCTCCTACCCAACCTGTGTTAGTCTTTCAAGAGGTACCTATTACACAAAACCTAAGATAAATCCCTAACCCATAATGGTATATACCTCTAACTTCCACCCAACCACCTATCTCCATGTATTCATATGTGGCATCACCCTAACCACCCATGTCCACATACCAATATGTGTTAACATCTTGACCCCCTACAAACTATACATATGTTACACTTACCCAAATCCAACATAATATAACTTACAACTATGGGGGTACACAACCCCAAACCGACCTTATCAAAATGTTAATGGACAAAATGACTAATTTGGAGTCATCCATTTTTGGAGCTCATAATATTTTATCATATGACCAAATTTGTAATGAACTAATTCACCCATCTGTCCCCATTTGACCATATCCTCCTCAATGGAAAATTCCAAAGTTTTAGAGTAAGGAAGACACATAACAAAATCTAAGAGAATTTAGGTATTCATGCTATATGATTGGCTATGATGATGATTTGCTTCTCCATACCTTCCCCATGTCTCTATCAAGTTTGGCACTAGATTGATATAGATTTATTACAAATCACTCCCTATTTTATTTTGCCTAACTAGCTCAAATTTTCTTAGATCACTTTTCCATAAAAATCTCTAATAAAGTCACCATCACTGACCTCTATTCCATTCAAAAATTTGATGATGAATCCATTATTGACTTTGTATCCCATTAGAGAAGTATGATAAACCAACTTTCCTTCTCTCTACCCCAACTTGATCTGATTTAGATCTTCACTTGGGCTTATTCCAAACACATTACTCTACTTTTTGGGTTTAGAGCTTCAGGACCTTTGACAAAACTTTTACCATGGCATAAAAACTAGAAAATAGATCCATATATGAGTGGAAGTTGAAATTAAAAAAAAAATCCACCTTCAAATCAAATGAGTCCCCTCCTCCAAACCCAATCATCAAACTAACATTAACTCTAAAAATAAGGGAACCATGAAGGGAGTTGTCCTTAAGACCACCCCTCCACCCATTGTAAACCAATCTAAATCTTCCAATCCCTTCAATCAGAACACTAGAAACAAAAATCATAAAAACCAAACACAATTTAATATGCTAAGGGAGTTATATTATTTGGTCTTGGAAAATTTGTTTAAGTCAAATTTCATAAAACTATCATCGATCAAACCCCCATAATATTTCAATTCCTCTCATCTTGTACTTGGTTGGTATAAAGATAATGAATTGTGCACCTTCCATTGAGTAATTAGACATGATGTTAGTAAGTGTAATACCTTAAAGGATGTTATCCAAACTCTCATTGACAAGGAGGAACTTGTATTGGATAACCCCAATTTACCCCTAAACTAATCACTTGAAATCTTTAGATAACTATTTCCCAACCAAGACCCTTCTATGACTAATGAAAACAATCAGGCAAAATCCTCTCACAATCATGAAGTCCATACCATTAATGTAGTCCTTAGTCAACCCATTACTGAGGAAGCCATTAGAGAAACCATCTTTCCTTCCTCTCCACTTATTGAGGTAGTGGAGTCACTCTCCATTCCTACATTCTTATAAAAAATGAAACCCATGAAACAATAAACCCTCTATCTTCTCCTCCCATTGAGGTATTTGAGCCACCAACCCAACCTTTGGAAGGCATACCAAAAGAGGTAGCCATTACCACTATGTCCTTCTTCTCCATCATATAGAAGTCCACTTTTCCTTTGGAAAGCACCCCTAAGGAAGTGATCACCCTACCTACCTCTCCCATATGATTCTCATCTTCCTAAAATTTAGAGCCTTTTATTTAGGAAAAGGATGAAGTAACCACTTCTCTCTCTCCACCCATGGGTTTAACCTTTGAGATCAATATCAAAGAGATCAAACCCATATATAGACCCTTCTCTAGATTGGTTTAAAACTTGGAATACTTATCTCAACCCAATGCATATCTTTCCACATTTTGGCACTATCTTAGGCTTCCTTTACCGAACCAAGGAAGAACCTCAAACCACACCACTAACATCCCAAATTTTTATTCCCACTATTGAACCCACTTGCACCAAAACCAAGCCATTGGAAACCTCCACCAACCAAACCATACCTAAACTTTCCAAACTAACTCAATCTAAGATAACCAAGACACCTTCTACCATTTTAACTAAGCCTACAAAAAACCTTGGCCTATTCCCCATAGAGGACCTTACTCACCCCTCATTGAAATTGGAATTAGTTCTACCAAACCCACAAAATAAATCCCAAACTAATCCAACAAAAAACATAAAAAGACCCAAGATCCCACAAACTAAAACTTTGCATCCACTCTCCACATTGCATTATATTTTAGGACCACATTTCTCTACCTTAATTGGGAAACCAGCCATCCCAATAAAAACCCAACCACCACTTTTGGTTATGTCATCACTCCTACTTTCATCCACACCTATTTTCACCAAACCACCTATAAAAAAACCTACTATCTTCTAATCATCTATAAAAAAAACTTACCTCTCAAATGTCTACCTCAAAACCTTCAAATCCTAAGCTATCAAAATCTCTACCAAAATTGAAGCCATCCACCAAGAATGCTCCTCTACCCAAAACCTATACCACCAAGCCTACTTCTAAAAAATTTATCAACCCAACTACCAAACCTAAAACCTCCATGGCTTTTCCACCATTGCCTGAATATTACTCAACCATCATATATTGGTTATTGTAATCATCTTTCTTAATTTGGACATTTATCAGATAATTTGATCCACACAGTCTTAAACCATCTTAGTACAATGACAAATTATTATTTCATACAATAGGATACCTAGGCATGACATGAACTACAAGACCCTCTAAGTGATAAATCATCAACTGTATCACAAAGATGAATTATTATTAGCTAAGATTCTTATGATCTTAACACTAATACAAAAACTAAGAGCCATCAATTAGTATGTACCTACTCCTCTACTTCACCTTAGAGTGAAGAGGAATCAAAGAAATCCTCTAGCTTGACTCCTCCCTAAATACATACCAACCATGTGGTTACATGATCACATGCTTAACCAAAGGATAAGAAAAATACAAAGGTGTCCATTACGTGGACATATCCCTCTTCCACCACCCAACCAACTAATTAACACCAAACACCTTTACCTTCAACCAAACATAAAGTGTCCATCTTGAGACCCTCTCTCTCTAATCCATCTGAATCAATCCAATGAGTAGTTTTGAAATAGCTTCACCAAACACCAGTGAAGATGAGTTTGTATGAAATAATAAATACCTCACCCCATCATCACCAAGTGATGATAGAGGCTCTAAAATATATAGAGGTCCAACCAAAATACCCACAACATCTAGTAACCATTGTTAGAGCTCTTCAAATTTCCAACCTTGTTACCTTTAAGGATTCAAAAATACCTTCCATCCATCTAGATGACCTAGATCCTCCCCTCTTCATTATTTTGTACATCAACCAAACTTGAATCAATCGGGTTATGATTGATGGGGAAGATATTATCAATATTATCTCCTCCCATGTATATAAACAACTCAAATTACCTGAGAACATCATGTCAAAAACCTAAAGGTGCTCTAATCATTTAATGATACCTTAGCCATGACTCTAGGAACTATTGTCATTCACATTTATCTAGGACCCTCCATGCTTCCTAAGCTTCTCTACATAGTAGAAGGTGAGTTCCAGTATAATTTTTTGATAGGAGACCCTTGGATCCATTGCATGGTTACGTGTCATCCACCTTGGATCGATGCATCAAATTTGAATATGAAGGTGAAGTTGTTACCATACAAGATAGCCCAAGTCATTATACATCATATAACATGATGTATTGATCCAATGACATTTTACTTACCCCATCTAACAAACCTTCACCAATAAAATATGAATCTCCATCTTCCTCTACCATCGAAGCTTCCACTAGTTCATCTATTATTTCCACCCAAATCCCCATAATGGGCCCTTTGGAGTCAACCTTCTAGCATCTTTCATTGGGGGAGTATCACCTTTTGATGTTAGACATTTTTTCTACTCCTCAAGAGTATGTGAAACTCGACCAACAACCTGATTGTGACGTCAACTCAACTTGTCAAACCAATTTCATCTATGGGGGACTTGACAAAACCCCTAACACATCTGCCACCCCTTTTTCACCTCAACCATTAACAAATAGTTTTGCCTATCTAGATAAACCAAAATTTCATAAGACATATGTATATAGGCATGCTTGGAAAGGATTTGGTCTAAGTTGGTATGAACATGGGCTACATGAGTTACTTATAATCAATACATAAAAACCTCAAGAAAATCATGGCCTTAATTTCACACCACCTAAATAACAAACCAAACCACCTCCTACTACCATCATTGATGAGGAAATTCCATCCTCACCATCCATTAAACCATTGATAGTTGAAGATTATGAAATCACCCCCCCTAATTTTATTCATCAACATGATTATCCTTAGACTCTAGAATTATCAAAAGGATGGGGTGATTGTAACCATTCCTCTAACCCACCCTGAGATGATAGGATACAACTCTCCTATCATTAATACCATTCAATGTCAAGATGATGATTACATTCTCACCTATCTTGGTATATAAGACTCCTCTATCCATAAATCTCTTCCTCTTGAGAGCTTAACCATGTTTAATTAATCCACCATGAATATCAACTTGGGCACTCTAAATAACCCATGTATTGTTAAAATTGGTCAATTGCTAAATTATAAGGAGCTTTGGGACTTCCCCTCCTTATTTTAATACCAAAACATATAATTTATTTGGTCTTACAATGACACTTCAAGAATCAACCCCTCTATCACTACCAACAACATAGTAACCAACCATGATTCCAAACCTGTTAGGAAAAAACTTCGATGAATGCACCCTCACATATCCCTTCTTATCAAAGAAGAGCTTCAATGTCTTGTATCCATTAATTTAATTTAACCCATTGACTATTCATAATGGGTTTTAAATGTTTTAACTATCACCAAAGCCATAAGAAGACTTCACATTTATGTGGACTTGTGTGACGTTAACCTTGTTTGCCCAAAAGATGACTTTCCTTTACCAAGCATTGACCAACTTTTTGATCTTAAAACTAGTCATGGGATGTTATCTCTTATGGATGGATTATTAGGTTACAATCATATACTAATTACCCTTAAATATCAACACAAAACCTCCTTTATCACCCCATGAAATAATTTATACGATAAGGTCATGCCTTTTGGACTAAAGAATGCTGGTGTAACCTACCAATGCACCATGAGTTCTATCTTCCATGATCTTATTCAAAAAATCATAGAATATTATTTTGATGAAAATTTTAGGAAATAAAAATGTCATAAATATCATTTGGCCATTCTTAAGATTATCTTTGAGTGACTCATCCATTACCATGTTCATCTTAATCTCAAGAAGTGTATCTTCAGGGTCTTATCAGTAAAGCTCCTTAGATTTATCATCTCCCTTCAAGGAATCAAAGTAAATCTAACCAAAATCAAAGTAATTCTCTACATACTTCCTCCTACCCACCTTAATTATTTCCATAGTTTACAAGGGAAGCTCCAATCTATTCATTGCTTTATTTCTTAGATCTCAGATTGATCCAACATTTCCACCACATTTTGAAGAAGGATGTATCTTTTAAGTAAAATAATGAATATCAAAAGGCCTTTAATTCTCTTAAAAATTACCTTTTATCTTCACCCATCCTAATTCCTTCTAGGGAAAATCAACATTTTTATCTTTATATTTATACCACCGACCACCCCTTATGAGAAATGTTGGCTCATTGAGATGAATAACATAAAGAGAAATCCATCTATTATATTATACACATGCATGTAGAGTATGAGAATTGATTTACCCATACCAAGAAAATTTTCTTAGCCTTGGTCTTCATAACCACCAAAATTTTCCATTACCTTATAAACCCAATAACATATGTCATAACTAATACCAACCAACTTAAGAATATGCATTCTAAGTTGTACCAAAACTAATATATGGCCAAATCGTTCATGATTTTGGCTAAGTTTGACCTTGAGTTTCTTAATCAAAAGTCAATTAAAATAAAAGTTATTAAAAACCAATTGGTTGAAGAACCATTATCAAACACCTAACCTCTTCCTCTTGAGTTTCTAGATGAGTCCATTGTAACCCTCTCTCAGGAAAACTTCACCTATCAAGCGACCATGTTCTATTGATCAAAGTGTCAACATGGTGGGAGAGCTGGAATCATCCTTATCCCCCTTCATAGTGAACCTCTTACTTTATCCTTGAAGTTAACTTTTGAATATACTAACAATATTGTTGAGTACAAGGCTCTAGTCATAGGTCTTCATACTAGTTTATCGTTTGGAGTCAAAACCATCAACATTTTTGATGGCTCTTACTAGTACAATAATGATTTCTTAAAATAATATAAATAATTACCTACCTTACTCTTAACATCATTTTAACACTACAACATCTAAACCACTCCATGATCCATGAATAAGTTTGTTGATATGATGGCTTCCCTTGATACCTAGATCCCATCTATACCCTTTGACTCTAAGCTATGTGTCATTATCCATTGACTTACCCATCCCTCTTATGTCAAATTAAGCACTCCCATGATTTTTGATATGGAGGAGAACTAACCCAACCTTTGATATCAAGAAACCTTTGATTATCGCAACATTTTCATCCTTCCTTTTGATCTTTCTAGGATTTCTCAAAGAGAATTTATCTAGAGCACCTCATGTTATACCATAATGGGGGGTATTTTATAAACATGGTTTTTATGGTCTCCTCTTTCATTACCTACATAGCTATAAAGCCTCTTATTCAATCAAGGAAACACATGATGGGATCTGTGGGGGACACTTTAGTGGCCTAACCATTTCTAAACCATCCTTTACCCTAGATATTACTGGCCTACCCTTAAACAAGATTGTTGTGATTATGTGAAAAAGTACATCAAATGTGAACAACATGCTAATTTACGTCATGCACCTAATAATAGTATTTGCATATCTAAAGATTTTTGGGGCTTCTCATAATGGGGTTTAGACCTTATTGGTGAAATTAACCCCCATTATTCATAGTGACAACATCTTATGATCACTGTGACTGAATACTTTACCAAATAGGTAGAGGTTATTCCCCTTGTCTCAACAAAAGTATAAAAGATTGTCAACTTTATCAAACATTGCGTTATCTATCATTTTGGATTTTCTCATAAAATTATCATTCATAATCATAAATATTTCAAAAACAATCAAGTCTAAGGCCTTTGTGATGTGTTCAATATCAAGTTAAGTTTCTCATCACCCTATCATCTATAAGCAAATGGATAGGCAAAAGCCTATAACAAAACTCTCAATAACATGCTAACTAAAATGGTTAATGCATCTAGTCAGGATTGACATTTACATATCCAATTCACCTTATGGGCATATCATACTAGCATTAAAACCCCTATAGGTGCTACCCATTTTTCCCTAATTTTTAGAGCAAAGGTTATCTTGCGTCTCGAATTAAAAAATTTCCTCTTTTTGCATATCCCTATGATATCTCATCTCTGAGAGCAATTATTGTTGAGAACATTTAGCCTAACTTGAGATAATCAATAAATTTCATTTAGTAGCACTCACTCATCTTTATGTCTATCAATAACACATCAAGTGTGCTTATAATAAATAACTTAAAGTGGAAGAATTCAATACCAAAGACCTCATTCTAAAGGAAAATCAACATGTCACCAATATGGAGAAACACAAGAGAGGAATGTTTGCTTTCAATTGGATTAGACCTTGTATCATAATATACAAGTATAGATTAGGAGTTTACTAGTTATCCTCTCTTAAAGGGAACCCAAAACATGAGCCCCTCAATAATTTGCATCTGCATCTTTTCTTTTGTTAAAATAGGATCAAACCCACCTTTTTATCCAACTTAAGCTCATCCTTTGTTTTAAACCACATGCATATCCTTATTTGAGGGACAATTAATTAAATCCAAATCATATGATTATCCATCATAATCATAGCCTAATATTGAAAAATGGGCACCATGGCTCTACCTGTGGCATGATTCTCATGGTACTTCCACCCCTTTTATAGGATGGATTCCCATGGTCATTGTCACCTAAACCTTTTTTGCACCTAATCAACCTTCTTGTGATTTCATTTTCACCTTCATAAAATGTGAATCATTAAGACTATATAATAAAGTCTATGTCAAGAAAAAATCAAAAGAAAAAAGCAACATCATAAGCAAAACACTCATATGGGTCAATCTCTAGCATCCATAGACTGCTCCCTTGAAGGATAGCTATCAATAGCCTTAAACAAAAGCATACAAACTTATACCACTCCATTGAAGGATCACTGAGTAGAGTATTTTTTTAAAGCATAGCGATTTCTCAGAAGCTTCTTGTATTGATCAACCTTCCCAACCTCTCCAAAAAAACATCAAAATATCAAAATACCCATTATCAAAATTTGAAAATAGAAACATAATTTGGAAGCTACAATTAACTTTCATAAGTAGACTTCCTACATCAATCAGTATACACATTATATAACATGAACTTGTTTATACTGGCTCTTTTATAACCTATAGAAGAGGTATGCTAGTCTCACAAGAAGGCTCCACCTTCATTCATCTCCTTTTTATGCACTATAAGCAAGGGATTTTGATCTTACTTAAAACTATGTGATCAAGACACCTTTTTAACTAACTAATCAATGTTAATGTGAAGCATTCAAAGGGCTTATATTCTATTGGTCCCCTTCTTATAGAAACTAAATGTATCATTCCAACTAGACATATCTTGGTGTGAGGTAACCTTTAGTGTGGTTGCTCCCTTTTTGTATATTTTGGTGCTAGCTAGAGGAGTCCCCAGGTGTCTTGCATTAGCTGGTAGGTAGTTCCATGGTGTTGGCTCTTAAAGGACATCCTTGCTAGAGCTTGTACATGGTAGATCAAGAAACACATATGTTAGAAGAGTAGATTACATGAGAAAGTGACCTCCTAGAAATATCTCAACATATGGAATGTACTTGTCTAACTTGGGTAGCGTATTAGAGCTAGAAAACTTGTGATAACTCATCTCTTGGCACATGCCCATTTCACTTGATAGGAGATGATTAATTGCCTATAAAATAAGGCTTACATTTGAAGATCAAAGAAAACAAACAAAGGCAATGAAGCTATAGAAAAATAGAGATCCAAAATAAGTATTTACATTTTGCATGAAATAGATTAAGAATTTGTATGTATAGTTTTAGGTTGCCTATGAGCCTCTGGGTATGAGTAGTAATAAGAAAGAGCTATGTTTTATTTTGTATATTAAAATTTATATGTTGAACTATGAGATTAATGAAGAGTATGGTTTGATAAATGATGTGTTGATTCTTATAATATAGATAGCATAGTATCCTGTTGAAACATAGTCTTATGATAATAATGGTATATTTTTTCCTTAAAATGTATTGTGACATGGTGGTTCAACACTAGTCACTAATGGTGTCTTTGTACTATTATGAAACCTTAACCCACCTATAAATAGACTAAATATTATAACTAGATTACATTAAGGCCCTAAGACCCATGCCTAAACACTACCTTGAGGATGAGAAGTTAAACCTAAACTATCGTTATGACTTGCCTAGGTAACCAAATGACCCTATATTAGTTATTCCCTCAACTTACACCATTGCAAGCCTAACCTAACTAGTTACAAACTTATACATTAATTGTTGTTCCCTTGATAATAATTAGACGTCATGAACTTCCCGTGGATACCCTAGTGATGATAAGCCACTTGAAACCATCTTGTCAATGACTAAGTCCATTTAAACCCCAAGTTATACCATATTACAACTATCCCAATGCAGGCCTAGTCCCTTTGTTGTTGTAACTTAGGTGAGTGTACAAGTCTTGATCCTTATGTGAAATTGATGTCAGCATGATAATATAATTAAATGTTCTATGCTTCTACCTAACTCCACCAAGTCTAGAACCAACTTTGTTTGATAGTTAAGCACATGATCAAGCACAAAATATTCCCCAGTGAACTTTTATACAACAATTTCATTTTGTTTCTAGGACACATGCTAAATTTCATTACTATAATGGTGAACTAGAGTGATGCTCTGACTATTGATTGATAACATCAAGCATTGGCTATAGTAATTAGAAGATAGTTTTACATAGAAGTATACTACATGCAGAGGGAAAGAGCTAAAAAATGGGTGAAAACCAACCTATATGATGTTATGTATGAGGTGTTATTTTATGATCTACCTGAGTATGTGTACAAGTGGCTAGTTACCTATACTACTACTAAGAGGTAAATCTATAGATAGTGTCTCAAATATACCATAGAACATGTAGAGAGACTGGAAAGCCTAGATGAGGTTTGGATGTACTTTATAGATAAGTGGTGGAGTGGTGCATTAAATAGCTATGTGTTAGAGTTCATAGTGTCGACCTTATTATGCCCTAAAGAAGTAGAGTATGAGTTTCTTCATGATCCAATGGGTGAATTAATTATATTACTCAACACTAAACTAAAAAATATTTTGGTGGATTATGATATATAAACTATAAGAATGGAAGGTTAAAATCCTTGCATGTATGAGCAAACATAGAAGGTGAGAAGGGGAAGTGTAGGTAAGGTGTGATGGAAGAGGAATAACAACATGATACCTAAGATCTTTGGAGAATAAACTATAGTAGGTTAAGGCATAGGTTGATGTAGGATCTAGAACATGGAAATGTCAAGAGGACCCATAACAAGTGAGAAGGGTATGGGGAAGGATCCCTTGAATTATAGTAGTATGAAGAGAGAGTGGAAGAAGCAAGAGAATGGACTCAATAGTTAGGTGTAGGATATAGTGGGTTCCTAAAAAATGTGGTGATTAATAATGTGCCAGAAGCACCTACCTTATTTTAACTTGAATCATAAGTTCATGTAATAGATTCCCCATCGAAAGATAGAAGAACAATAAATGAACCTACTATCAACATAGAATTTGATAGGGTCTAAAATTTGGATCAAGAATTTATAATTGAGAAAGTGATTACCTATGAGGAACTAAGTGAGGTTATGGAAAATTTATTAATCAAAAATCTAGAAACTATGAACATGAGCACAAGCATTCCCATATAGAGAACGTCAACTATGTCGATTAGGTAATAGCTTGCAAGAAGTGGCATGGTACCATAAGTGAGTAGTACTACACTAAAAATTTATATAGTGAATATAAAAAATCTGGAATAAACACCCCAACCTATAATTAGAGTTGATGGAGGGCTACCTCTAACATAGATATAAGGGGGGAAAGGACCTTAGAACTTGGCACCACCCCCTAACAAATCTACTACGAGATGATAATGTACTTGCTTTAGTATCACGATGTCAAGAATGTCATGGTGAATGTGCTAAAGTGTGAGATATAATGGTGTGTTTAGGGCATCAATTATCCCATATTCAAGGAAACATATTTTATGAACACCCTACTAGATCATGCCCATACTTGGTATAAAAAATTTAACCCAAACTAGGCTATGGTTGACTATAATATGCTGAAAGAAGCTTTTTTGAAAGAGTTTGATATCCTTGAATTCAAGTAATAGAGAATTATGACACTCATAGATATTATATATGGGTTATCTAATAGTTTTCACCTATATTTTGCATGATTTAAGACTCTTCTCTCAAAGCTTTCATATGACATCCACCCCTCCCAACATGCACAATGGTTTATCAGAGGCCTGCTAGTTACCTTTAAATGAGTATTGTATATGAAAACATATATGGAACCCCATGAAACACTTGAATCCATACTCAAGGATGAGGTATTAATACTAAGATCAACTCATTCATGGAGGCACAAATTGTGTCAATAACTTCTCAGCTATAAAAGTTGGCCATTGGTTTGTCACATGACACTCATAGTGGGTTATGGTAAATTGAATATGATATAGAGGGGCATAAAAAATAATTTCCCATGAAGAAATTTCTATTCCCTAATTCTCAACTATGATTTTTTTCATGGGTTGCATGACTCTCAAAACTATCATTTATTTCAATGTGCTAGCCAAGTAAATACCACCATTTATTAAAAAATGTGTGATGCCAATACACATTCAAAACAAGATTGTAGAGTCATTGAAAAAATGTACCAAAACATGGAAATATTAATGAGGTAGGTAATGATATTATTCAATAGTCATATGGGCAAAGACAATGAATACTATGGCTAGAATAATATGGGTTATAGGAACCAGTGAGGTGCACATAAGCAATGAGGAAGATGTGGTGGAGTAAAATTCCCACCATGATCACAATTCAAGTTTGGGTTGACTAATAAATATCATCATGAATTCCCCATGTACCCAATGTGTAGGTATTTTTGAAGACTACATATAGTCAAGGAATGCCTAGACCTATAAAAAAAGATAAGTCAAGGTTGGCCTAACATAGATAAAGATGTTGTAATGGTTAGGTGAAAGTATAGAGAGGAAAATTATGCCCCTAAGCCATAATAGATTCACAAGGATCTACCCAAGGTGTAGTCCATAACAAGGAATGGCTTCACCACTCAACCACCCATTGCACCAACCCAAGACTTACATTTGGAATATGGTAAATTTAGTTGCATTGATCACATAACAAAACCAAAGATAAAGATGTGTCATATCTTAACCTTGGATGGTATAAGTATGTCCTCAAATAGGCCATGATCATGATATAAAAATTGTATGGTGAACTTTATCTAGCTAGAGATTTAGAGGCATAGGCCACCACTTTTTGTAAGAAGCAAGATCACCAAGAGATTGAAGTGTAGGAATCGACCAAGGTCATATGCCTCTTTCAAACTAAAGGGTTATTTCCCCTATAAAAATATTTACTTTTAAATCATGTAGGGAAATAACTATCATGAGAGGCCACATCTTAAGTGATAGAAGTTATATCACCATATATGGAGTGGGCATGTTAAGTTAGGCATACTTAGAACACTAAGTATGACAAAAAATTATTGATTAATTCCACCATCAATAGATGGTTAGTTTTTGAATTACTAGTTGATATGGGCATAAAGGTCAATATTCGAACCAAAACCACTTGGGAAAAGATCAAGTGGCTACCCTTGGGGCCTTCACTTCACATGATATTTATGTAATAAAACCCAAGTGCAACCTATTAGGATCTTGAAGGGAACCATTATTGATATCATGTACATCAATTTCTAAGCTAACTTTGAGGTCATCAAGTTGGTAGAAAAGGATAATTATCTATCACTCTTGGGAAGGCCATGGTGCTATGCTAACAACATAGATATGTTCTTTAAGAAGTGTTATATGAATTTTGAAAATGGCAAGGAGAGAGTGGTGATCCCTCTTTCAACTGATCAAGGGACCCCATATATAGAGAGTATTGAACTCGAGGATGAGATCAACCACATTTATAACAACATGGTGTAAGGTACTGAGCATCTCAACCCTAATATCAAAGGCATGATTTAATAGGAGGATGGACAATCAACCTCTGATATAACTGATGTACCTTATGAGTGATGGGTCGAAGATGCCTATCAGGTCACTGGTCAAAGGTGCTACCTAATGCATGCAGTTGGGCCAATGTCAACTAGGAATGGGATAGTTAGGATTGGGCATGCCAAGAAGAAATGGATTCTTCATGACTAAAAAGTTGAAAATGGGTTATTTAACTAAGTAAAGGGAAGCTTGAAATGCTTGCAAGGTATGAAAAGAACTAACCCATAGTAAAGTATGTCCATGACATTAAATCTTGTATCCCCAAATAAATAGGTCAAATGGTCACACTAGTGCATACCTTGAAGAGCACTACTCCTCACTGGTTGGTAGTGCATGGACCTAGCTTGCCCACATAGTGAGTTGTGAAGGTATAAATATGTATTAGGTTTGGAAAGAGAAATGAGGACTTGGACATACCTATGTACATTGATGATTATAACCTAGTCATACATGTGCACCTATGCAAAGATACCTAGATTTTCTATAGTGAGAATGTGTTAAGAGGCTTATGGGTACATGTCTTTTATAGGACCTTGAAAATATGGGTTTGATCATGGTACATTGTCAGTGAGATGTGCCAAAAGATAAGAAACTAGGAGATACTCAAGGAGAGGTTCATACATACTTTCTCCTTTTCTTCACAGAACTTAGAGCTCTTAGAGCCACTATAAGTCATTTATAGGGTAGCGTTTGAGGACACTGCCATCCTAGAATAGTACCTTAAGGAAATGTTTTGAGAGAAAGGACTAGCACACCTAAAATTATTTAAAGATATGGTGCTCAAAACTGATTCTAGTGAATATGATGACAAGACCTAGAAAGAACACAATTAGAAGGCTCTAACAGGAAAAAACTTATGCACCTTATGGATGACAACACCTCAAATGATGATGATTAAATGCATATTTAAATTTAAATATTAAAGGGGGTAAGGAAAGTTGAGGACTCTCATTATGAGAAAAATGAACCCTACCACATGCCACTCAAGACCACTAAATTAGACATCAACATAGAAGGTGAGTCAAAGATCACCACTATAGATGCATACTAGTTTGAGTCAAAGATGGCATAAATTATGGAGCTCCTGAGGGAATTTCAAGACTTGTTCCCATGTAGCTATAAGTACATGAAGGTCACCCACCCCTCCCTTGGTAAAATGAGCATCAATCTAGTGGATGGTCTGAGGCCAATCAAAAAGTGCCTATATCAGATGAATCCCAATATCTATAATAAGGTAAATATAGAGATTGATGGAATGTTGATAGATGATGTCATCTACCTGGTACAAGAATCTAAATGGGTAATCCCAATGATCATCAACATCAAGAAGGACGATCACATATGGATATACATTAATGACAAGATGTTGAATGTTGCTTACATTTATGATCCATTCCCAACCCTATTCATCGATGAGGTCTTGGATGGAGTCATAGGCTATAAAATATACACTTTCAATGTTTTTAGGCTACCATCAAGTGTAAATCAAATAAGAGGATAATCCCAAAATAACCTTCATGACTAAAGGGGGTTGTTTCTCTTATAATGCAATGCCCTTTAGACTCAAGAATGCACTAGCCATATTCTCTAAGGTAGTGATCATGACTTTTAAAGACATTATCCATAAGTTCCTCTAAGTATATCTTGACAACTTGACTATGTATGGTCTTATCAAATACCACTATGAAAATATATGCCTCATGTTTCAAATATGTAGGTATCTCTAGATATATTTGAATCTAAAGAAGTGCATCTCCACAAGTATATTTGGAACATTGCTTGAGCACATCATTTATAATGATGATTTGCTTATTGATCTAGTAAAGATAGCCATCATCATCTAGCTCCAGACTCACTCAACATAGAAGGACATTCATGCCTTTTTAGGACATTATGGCTACTACTAGAAGTTAATTTAGAGATATGAAAATATCATAGTGCCTCTAGAGGATCTCTTGAACAAAGATGGCCCATTATACTTAGGTGGGGAATAAGAGGAAGCCTTTAAAACACTAAAGTTGAAGTTAGCTAACACATCAATTTTACAATTTCTAAACTAGACTACTCATTTCCATGTCCACATTCATGCTTTAAGCTCTACCATTGGCACCATATTGGCACAACCAAGGCAAGATGGACCACCCCATTTCTTTTTCAAGAAAGAAATTGACACAAAAAAAGTATAATTACACCACCATCAAGCACAAAGCATTGGTAATGGTCTATAACTTGTAAAAATTTAGGAAATACCTATTATCAACCCCATTCATCTTTTTCATATATCATGAGGTATGCAAGTACCTTATAAACAAGCGAATTTTACATAGGCACATATGTAGATGGATTATTCTCTCCTAAGAGTTCCAATTCTTCATATTCATTAAACCTAGGAAGCATAGCTTAGGGCTAGACCATTATTTCCACATCAAATTTGGTCATGAAACAATTATAATTGAGGATGGCATGTTGGATGTGCATCTATACAAATTTAAACATGTTCCAAAATATCTATCAAAGATGTCACATTCTTAACATCTAGGCTTTCAACCAATACTTACCCACTAAGGAAAAAAAACAACTTATGAACCACACCCCCTTCTAACTCATTAAGGGGGAGACATAAAAACTAAGTAGGGATTAAGTTCTATACCAGTGTGTTTTAGAAAATGAATAGGAATCAATCTTAAAATAAATTCATAAAAGGATCATAGTAGGCCATTTTACTAGAGACATAATGATGCATATAGTATTTTAGTCAGGTTTATGGTGGCCAAGCCTATTTTAAGATGCTAAGGAGTGTACTAAGGCATGTGATGTATGCCATCACACTATAAAGCCAAACACTAGGATGAAATGCCTCTCATATCCATTCTTTTCCAAGTGCCATTCAAAAAATAGGCCATTAACTTTGTTGGTCCAATTACTCCTATAGTATAATACATAGGTGTAAGATACATTTTAGCAACCACTAACTATTTCACCAAATGGGAGGAACCTGCACCAAAGAAAGACTACACAACCATGATAGCTATGCACTTTATAGGGGAAAACATCATAAGTTGGTATGGGTGTCCATTAAATCTAACTAGTGATAGGGGTACTCATTTCATCAATAAGATAGTGTGCATCCTTTTGACTAAATATATGGTGGTGCACCAGAAGACCACCCCATATCATCCCCATGCCAATAGTATGGTTGAAGCCTTAAAATAATTTATGAGAATGTGCTTGACAAAGATATGTGATGTTGGTTGTAAATATTAGGATGATCATGTTTTAGTATTACTTTGGACATACTTCATGACTTATAATCACCTAAATAGGGCTACAACATTTCAACTAGTGTTTGGCATTGAAGTAGTTCTACCCATGAAATTCATAGTTCCCTCCTTATGCATTACATAGATTGGTCAATTAGATGACCAAGAATATTTAAGCACAAGGTTGGAAGAGTTGGAGTGCTTGGATGAGAAGCACACCCAAGCCAAATAGAGTCAATAGATTGAGAAGGCACACTAAAAACACTAACATGACAAGCATATCAAGTATAAGGATCTGAGTAAAGGAGCATTATTTTTGCTCTATAATTAAAAGTATTTAAATCACCTAATAAAGTTAAAAATATGGTGGATGGACCCATACATCATCCACCACATCTTGGAAATATTACATGCAAGGTGTGCATGTTATCTATCAAAATGCTCTATGGGAATTTAAATGGCAACTGACTAAAGCCATATAGGTACTAGGTTGGTGCTTGCACCATGAAAAATATAACTTCTTGGTTACTAGTCAATTTGAGTTGAGCTAACTAAAATAAAGTTTGGTTCAAACCAAACCATTATTATTATTTATTTATTCTTTGTATAGTGTATATAGATAGTGAGTGGTGTGTTGTGGCCATAAGAACTTATGTGTTAGCCTTTCATGCATAATTCCAATCAAGTGAGTTGAGCACTTGCACTTGTAAGTGCATGAGGCTAGACATCTAAGTAATGGACAGATGAAGCTTATTAGGTGCAAGAAGTAGTAAAAGAGACATGTACACAAGATGAATAGTGTAAGACACTTAAAATCCCAAGAATAAACTACTCTACCACTACTTGTGTGCTAGAGTTTCAATAAGGTACATTAATTGATCTAGCACTAGATACCTTAGAAGGTAATGAGTCAAGATTCCCAACATGGTTTAGCATAAATTAAATAGTGAAGATGCACTCTAGCATTGCACAAGAGAATTAAAAGAGAAACAAAGCATTAGAGGGCCCATGTAAGGAATTTTTATGAGGTAGGATAGGCCAAGGAGAAATGACATGAAAGAAATTGACCAAGGTAGAGAAGTGAACTTTAAATAGGATTACAACTAGAAGATAGTGGAATTGAGGAGGCTAAATTATGTGCATGTGAGGCATTATGCCCAAGTTGCTACAAATGAGGTCAAGGTCACACCAAAGTTTACAAGTGCATAAGGAGAATGTCTAAGATAATTGGCATCCACCCAAAAAGGAATGGGAAGTGACCATTTGAACCATATGTCACTTCATCAAAAAATCCATTAGGATCATTTAATGAGGTGGAAACAATAACACAAAGATACACATTTAATGTATATAAGACAAGATATGTTTGAAGATCTCATAGATTTTCACATTTTCTAAGAAATTGAGGTACCTATGCCATTATGCCTACATTAATAATGGTAGTTAAAAAGTGAAGGATATAAAAGTATAAATGATATACTTTCTTAGGTTATCAAATTTAAGCTAACTCTAAGACTTAGTGCAAACCTAGAAAGAAGCTAGATAACTGAAGAATAAAAACCCTATCACAGTGAGTAGTTAGGCAATCTAGGGACCTAAATTAAATGGAAACATATAGATAAATAGTTCATGCATAGTGAAGACTAATGTGAAGGATTGAAGAGAGAGGATTGTGTAGAGAACCAAGTTAAAGCATGAAATTGTCACCTAGGTTGACATTAATGGCCGACAAAGCTCAAAGTTGAGAGCATATTCATAGATCATATGATTGTATAAGCACTAACCACCATTAGAATATTCATTAAGACACACCTACCTAGATTCAATACAAGTTATTTTAGGATGGTGAATAAGTAAAGGAAACAAGCTCCATGCTGGCACAACTAGAACTAAAATGGTTAAAAATTATAAAAGAGATGCTGGATACCAAGACCAAAGCATAGTTAATCGAATCTATTAGTGTCACCATGGTATATATAGAGGTGTTAACCAAGATTTCATACCAATACATGTAATACCCCTCAAAGGTTTAGGTGGGGGAATGTTGTCACTCTTTCATGCATAACTACCAACTAAAAGAGTAAAACCATCAGACATCAAGTCACTTCTAGGACTTGGTGCAAGAATGAATTATGGTGTAGGATGTTAGATTTGAGACAAGTTAAAAGCTACCAATACAACTCAGCTCTATGAGTTACCCTCCTTTAGAAATCTAGAGGAAATTATCAATTTCCTTCTCTCATGAGTCCATAAGGACTGTATATACTTCATAGGCCATCACATGAAGATCTCTATGAAAATGATCAAAAGGATAACTAGGCTATCAAACACTAGTGGAGACATGCATCAATTGATGGATGATGATGAATAAGTGGAACACATTATGAATCTCCTCAAATATTTTAATTTAGGTTTTATGTTCCTAATTATAAAGTGTGAGGACCCCATCATAAGGGCAATGGTGTACCTCATGAGCTCCAAGTTGTGTCCAGGTGGATAGTGGATAGATGTGTCAAAGTCGTACCTCTATGTTACATATCACATAGTATAGAGCATATAATTTAATATCACATATTTCATCACAAAATAATTGATCAATATTTCACTAGAATACCATAGTGTCAAGGGACCTTTAGGTGGGGGTCCATCCTCATCTTGGTCATGATGGAGGAAATTGGGATCCTAAATAAGAACTAAGATAATCTATGGGTGTTCCAAAAACACCATGAATCCCTAACAAAAAAGTATAAGGATTACACTTACCCCACCAGCTTCAACCCCAAGTATAAGATGCACATAATATTCTAGTATGAGAAGTACATTGAAGCCTTTAGACTGGACTTGTGCTTTCCCTAATGGCTTCCCCAAAGTATGTTCGAGATGATAACTTTTATTGTGCACATGGAACTAAAATATGGAAATAAGTCAAGATGGTTGAAGCTCCCCCTCACCTTCTCAATAAATAATTTTAGGGATGCACTACACTAGATCTCAAATGCATATAAAATAGACATTCTAGTTAAGTAACTAGATCTAGAGAGGGAGAGGATGAGGCACTGATTCCATTGTGATAATAAAGGAGCTATAAAAGATGAAGAAGATTCCTCAAATCACATGAACATCAATCCAATTTAAGAGGTTATCATCCTTAACTTCATCCATAGAGTTTAATATAAGATGAAACCAAGGAATAATGATTCTAGTGCCAAGTATAGCATGGAGTAGAGAAGATACTCCCTAGTTTAGATCAGGGATGAAAGAACCATAGCACTCGTAGAAAATAAAAATTCCCCAAAGAAAAAGAAAGAGAAAACTTTGGAGGAAATTGAGGAGTGGTTCAAGCTAAAGATCACTTCAGAAGGTGAAACATATCCCTTGACCTCCACACCTAAGCATGTTCACTTCATTTTGAAGCCTTGCCCTAGCACATGAAAGAAGAAGAAGAAGGCTCCTCCTATGGCATAAAGGATAGTCATAACTAAGGAAGAGGAAGATGAGGATGAAGAGGAGTTAGATGAATAAAAATCTATGTTAGGCACCTACATTATACCTAAAGATGAATATTCCTCATTAAGTTAATAAATACCCTCCCCATAACCATAAACTAAGCCAAAAAAGTGATGATGGAGATTAAGGAAACTTGGCTTTAGTGAAGCCAAAATATAGAGGGCATAGGAGCTGTGAGAATAAAAATAATAAGTGACTAAGGTAGGGGTGATGAAGGAACTCATTAAGATGGTGGAGGTTGAGGAGCAAAGAAAAGAAGAAGAGTGTAAGGAAAAAATGGAATAAGGGATTTAAGAAAGAGAAATGAGAAAAGAACCCAAGGAGGCAACCCATTTAGGTACATTGATGAAAGAACTATAAAAACAATGGAGGGACATGGGCCTTGATCAAGGAAATATTGATGCAGTACTAATATTGCATCATAATCATGAGGAAATGAAATATAAGGGCATGTCCTAGGCTAAGATCAATTAGCTTGAGGTCAAAGAAATGAGAGAGAGAGAGAGAGAGAGAGAGAGAGAGAGAGAGAGAGAGAGAGAGAGAGAGAGAGAGAGGTAGTGAAGCCTAGGGTGGTTAGTGAGGTGGGTATATGGTTGAGCTAACCTTAAAAGACCCCATGTTGACTGAGTGATACCTACATATCCTAGTTTAGAGCCTCAGACCAATGTAGTTCTCCAAGTGAGAAGGGAGAAAAGTGGTGATAGAGTATATTAAAATGTATGTAACTTGAGTTATTTGTCTGTATGGATGTAGGTGAGGATAGAGATAACATTATGAGATTGTTATTGAGGCTATTAACATGCATGAGGAGGGATGTCACTCCAAATGAGTGGGAACATATGGTAATCATAGGGTTAGGAGGAGTGTGATGGTACTATCAAGTTGCATAGCATGTGTCTCTAATGATAGCATTGATTGAGAGATGGCATCACACCACCAACACCTTCCATCTACTAATTGGAGAGTTGAAAATGATGTAAGAAGATGTGTATAGGATTTTGTAACTACCACTCTAGGGTGAGGAAATCTTTGCATGCTCAAGAGAGGAGCATGATATACACATGGTTTTTTTTTATATGGAGAGCATGTTAGTGAGGTGACTTACCACTCTATGAGTTTTGCATATGAGCCACTCTAAATTACTAATGAGGAGCAACATCATTTGAGCATCCTAATGATGATCATGATCATGATGTATGCATCACCAAATGTAGATGGTGGGAGATTTTTGATTGCATTAATAGGTGTACTTATGTAGATGGTTTAATAGTGGACCATTTTTGCCTGGGGTATAGTATTTTTGGCATATTTATATAGAGAGCTATGGGGTTTGAGGCTACGGTGGTAATATAGTTTGTGTGTCATCCATCTACTGCACTATTGGTACTTTGAGCACATCATGGTGACACAACCACTAGGGTTACCTATAACTATCTTTGCCAAATTTAGGGTTGGTTTTAGATGATGGAGAGAGGGGATGGCATAGACTTGAATGGATAACATGGCGTGAGACATTACCTACTATAGGTACATGATCAAGGGCTTAATCCCTATGGATATTTTTTTGAGATTGTATCTGACATACCTAATTTTTAGAGGATATGCACAATAGCTTGTTGGGTTAAAAAAATCACTATGGGTTAGGGGGAGATAGGATAATGAGTTAGAGATGGTACCCATGGCATGGGTTAGGAGGTAGTTTGGTCTACTATAGGATATTTTACCTACCTTCCCTTGATACAAGAGGGATGACATAGAGGCACCCATACCATTTCCCTAAGAGATAGGTGGGTTAGATTTTGAGGAGCTTCCAGTAGGTCCAGGTGTTGTATATCTAAGGTACATAGTGGCCTATACATCTTGGTGGGTAGGGTTACATCTAATGGGGGAGGTCACAAGGCCACCACCAGATTTAAAGGGGTTAGATAGAGAGAGGGATGCAACATTACAAGCTTGAGATATAATAGTGCAGGCCCAAGATGTAGTAGTGTAGGCTCAAGATATAGCTTAGGCATAAGTTTTAGCCTTATAGGGGTAGGTGGTGATGTTTTAGGGTTAGATTGGGTCTCTATAAGGTCAAGTTATATCACTACAAGGCTAGGTTATTATTTTATAGGGTTAGGTGACTATAGTGACAATAGAGAGAGATAGTTTGAGAGTAGAAATCTAGGCTACTCCTCCTCCACCACCATAAAGACCAATATAGGCTAGACCATCATCAGGTGTTATGGGTCCTCTATAGACTGTATCTATGGAGAGATATTTAACTACCTTAGATGATATTGCCTACTATGAGAGGGTGATTTGAGAGTTCCTATAGATACATAGATATTTAAAGTTTAGAGAGTAGGAGAGGTTGATGTCATGTGTTATGGATTCTAGCTCATTTTGATGTAGATAGATGAAGAGTGGTGATGATACTACTTCTTCACGACCACACAGAGAGCCTAGAGGACCCTAAGTGTTAGATTTTTCTAGTTTTGATTATATATGTTACATGTATACTGATCTAAGAGATAAAGATGTGAGATGTATATTTTGAGAGAGATATATGATGTTATGATGATGTTGATGATGAATATACACTTTGATCACATATTATATATATGAGATGCTCATTTGTTTCCATGTGTTCATTTGAGATATGTGTCTTGTGATTATGATGATGATATGGATGATGATTATGGTATGCTATGTTAATTTTTATGTTAATGTTGATCATGTTAGTTGAGTTAGACTATCCTTTCCCATTTATGTGATGGTATATGCATATTTGATTAGTTAGTTTCATTTTAACATTTTTCCATATTTGTGATGGTGTATGCTTAAAATGAATAGATTTGTTATGTTAGTTTATTTCAACATTTTTCCATATTTGTGATGGTTTATAAGTAAAATAAATTGAGTAGGTTTTTTTAATGTTGGTATGACATTATTTCTTCATCTCAAATAGAGATATCAACATGTGATGTGGATGTGAAAATAAAGAGGTAAAATTTTTATGTATTGGCAAAGACTATAATTTAAAACATAAATAGGCTCAAGAAAATAAGCCTCTTTCATGCCTTATATCTTTTAAATATTGTGTTTGTTAGAGAAGCATTATTTTTAACTAATGTTAAGTGAGTTGCATAGTCCCTTGAAAGAGTATGAGGGGAAAAAGGGTAAAATGAGAAAAATTGATTAGGTAGCATAAACTACCAAGTAGAGATGATATATCCCTTTTATCGGTGATGCGAGAGCTAATATAGGCAAGTCCATTACTTAAAGGTTCTTTTATTTTGTAAGTTGATCAATGCAGGAATCTTATAATGGGATTTTGTATGAGTTAGGGTCATATAAAGTAATGAGAAGACTTTTGCATTTGTTTTTCCCTTTGAGAAAAAATCTTGGCTTAGCCATCCTTCAAGGGAGTGGTCTAAGCATTTTTTAAATTTTTAATAGTTATCCTTCAAGGGAGCAGTCTATTAATCATAGCAAAGGGAAGTTATGTAGCTATCCTTCAAGGGAGCAGTCTATGTTGAAAAGTATGACCTAATATTTTATAACTTTTTCAAATGTCCCATTTTTAAAATCATGGACAAGATTATAGATTCTTAGTAAATTTACATTATGAGGACAAAACCATACCACTGTGTATAAGAGTAAGGGTGAAGAGGAAGGGAAATGAATGTAATGGGGATGCTCAAGGGATGAACTAAAATTAAACATGAGTTAAATATATGCTTGTTCAACAAAAGAATGGTTGTAGGTGTAAGGCATTTAAAGGCTTGCGTTCTGGCCTTCCCTAATGATAAGACAATCAATAAGTTCATGAGCCATACTTGTGAGTTATGATATAAGGTCTGAACCAATTAGGAGAAAACTTACCCCATTTGCTTTTCTCCACGTTCATCACATGTTGATTTTATTTTAAGATGAGATCTTCTATTTTTAAATATTGCTCTTTGAGGATTTTTTATAAGCATGTTTTATATGCTCTTGATAGATTGAGAGTTGATTGAGTACTATAAGATGGTGCTCATCAAGGAATTCAAGTTAGGCTCAACATTCTTAGCGAAAGTCATCACTAGTAAGTATGTCATGTAGAGAAATGTAAGGAGAAGGAATATGGACTTCAAGAGGAAAAATAGCCTCCATCCCATATACTAATTAAAAATGTGTAGCACTCGTATAGGTTTGAATATTAGTGCAATAAGCTAATAAAGCAAAGGGAATGTGTGTGTGCCAATCCTTTCCCATATCATTGACTACCTTCATGAGAATTTTGGTCAATGTTTTATTAAAATCTTCTAATTATCCATTAGCTTATGGATAGTATGGTGAGAAGCTTAATTTGATTCCAAATGTATCATAAAGACTTTGAGCAATCTTTTTTTTAAAAGACTTTTTATTATCTATTATAATCTTATGCAGGACACCAAAAATGATAGATTATGTGATGGTTGATGAAGTTAAAATTTTTTTTAGCTTTATTAAAGATGAAAGGGATGGCCTCGATCCACATAGTGAAGTAATCAGTGGCAGTAATGATAGAATTATGATAGAGGGATGAATGAGGGTTAATATCTTTGATTAGATCTAAGCCCCATTGGGAGATGGGCCAAAAGTCTTTGGTAACATGTAATGCATGACTAGGAATGTGAAGGAGGTTAGCATGTTGTTGGGACTTGATGTAACACCAAACATAATAAACATAGTCTTGATGAAGTGTGGCCTAATAATAGCCCAATCAAATAATATATTTGATAACTATGTGACCATTGAAATTCCTACCACAAATCCCATCATGGACTTCATTAATATCAAAGGGAGTCTTAGTACTAGTTAGGCATCTAATGAGAAGACCATCAAAACTTTTCTTGTACAAAAGTTCTAGTATAGTATAATGAGAGGCACATTTTATGAAGGCCCATTTCTCATTATTGGAGAGATCAAGAGGGTTAATACAGAAGGAAAGATAATTCATGACTTATTTGTAGCATAAGTCTTTCGGGTTGGCTTTTACATTTCTAATGAAGAGGATGTTAGCTAAGACATAGGAGGATAATGTTAAGTGGTGCATGGTGACATAGATTCTTGAAGAGGAGGATAAAGAGGGTATGTGTAAAGTAAGTGAATGTTGGAAATATCTTTATTGATGTCAAAGGTATAGAATTATTAGTGACAAAGGACCCATTGCATTTAATGGTTTTTTTAATATTCATATCTTCGCTAATGTGCGTTAGTATTTATTTAATATTAATGAATATATTTTTAGTTATATATAATTTAAAAGAGGGCCCATGGAAAAGTCAATGAGTCATGAGGTAAATGACAAAAGAGAAATGGGACACATTTTCTCATGAAGAGTCATCTTAAGGAATTTCAAGAGTCACCATGTGAAGACAAAAGAGGGTATGTTACATTTTTCCATGAAGGGACTCTTTGAGGAATATGAAAAGTCACCAAGATAAATACAAAAGAGTAAATGATGCATTTACTTATGAAGGGTCACCATATGAATTTTCAAATTCAAGGAGATGAAGGCTCATGTAATTTTAGCACCATTTTCCATGGGGATTGAAGGGTCATAAAGGGTGAATGCCAAAAGTTATTTGGAAAGATATAAACAAAGGCTTGATAATCCATTTGTAATATGAAAGAGAGTGCATGGTTTTTATTTGTTTTTGAAGAGACAAAAGCAAGAGATATTGTAGAGTTCTATCATTTATTGAGTAAGAAACATTGAGAGATATTTGTGTTTTATACATAAGAGGGGTCAGTTCTCCTATGGGTTGGTGCTCACAAATCATTTCAAGGGGTTTATGTTCCTATGGGTTGGTGCTCACAAATAGTTGTTGTATTGGTGCTTGACAAAGGGGTTGGTGCTCTTGCAAGTTGGTGCTTATAAACTTTACAATTTGAGTTGGTGCTCATTCATATACTTGAGATTGTTCTCTGTGGTTTTTCCCACTTTAATTTCCCACTTTAAGTTTCCACATAAAAATTTCTCTCTCTCTCTCTCTCTCTCTCTCTCTCTCTCTCTCTCTCTCTCTCTCTCTCTCTCGTGGTGCATATTATTATTTTAGTTTTATTGCATATCTTGAATGTGTGGTTAAGTAGTTAAATAAAAGGAGTTTGATTAATAAATAAGATATATAATATATTGATTCACTCCCCCCTCTCAGTATATTTTGTGCTTAACAATTAGTATTAGAGTAGGTTCCTTTGAAAAACTTTTACAGCTTGAAGGTAGATCAGGAAAGCATGATGGTTGGATCACATGAAGGTTTTTCTACAAATAAGGCACCTTTGTTTGATGGGATAAATTATTTTTTTTGGAGAATAAGGATGAAGACTTATTTGATGGCCCTTGTATTCAACATATGGCAAGCAATGGTAGGGGAATATGAAGAGCCATATACACTTATAACTACTTTGATATAAAAGAAGGAAAGTGAAAATAATGTTAAAGCTTTAAATGTTATTTTATGTGAATCAAAATTTTTTTAAGTTATGCAATGTAAATCTACTCATGAAATTTTGGTAACTTGAGAATATTTATAAAGGTGATGGAAAGGTTCAACAAGCCAAGCTTCAAACTTTAAAAGATAGTTTGAGAGTTTGAAGATGGAAGAGGAAGAAAATATAACAAGTTATCTTTTACGGGTTGATCAAATAGTTAATTAGATTCAAGGTCTTGAAGAAAAGTTAGAAGAATCAATTATGGTTCAAAAAGTTGTGAGATCTCTACCATTGAGATATGATGCAAAACTTTTGACAATTGAAGAGATGAATAATTTATCCAAGCTAAATATGGATGAGCTACATGGTATTATTATGATATATGAGATGTAGATCAAACAAGAGAAGCCCTAAAAGAGAGAAGATGGTTTCAAGACATCAAAGAAAGAGAAGGCTAAGATTTAAGAATCAAGTGATAGTTCTAGTGATGATAAAGATGACAATGGAGCTCTATTCATTCACAAGATGAAAAAGGGCATAGGTAAATATTAAGGAAAATTAACTTTCAAATGTTTTAATCATGGAAAGATTGGATATTTTGTAGCTAGGCAACAATCATTGATGTGTGCCTTAAGAAGGTAGAGGAAAAGAGTAATTTGTTCCAACACTCTTTCATGGTAACTAGGACTGAGAAAATTGAGATAATGGAAAATCTCAACTCTTTAGGTACCCAATAAAATACTTAGGAGAAAAACTTGGAGGTGGTCTTCTGCACCTTCCAAACAATGGCCAGTGAGCAGGGGAGATCTTGGATGGTGGGGTGAAACACATGAAGAAAAGGCTTGAAGCCTTTAGAAATGAATTGGAAAGCATAGATGTGCTTGATCTAAAGTCTAAATCCACTAAAGAAGATCATACCATTAAATAAATTAGGGGTGCTCTCAAATGCTAGATCTAGAGTAGGGTGTGCCTAAGTTTTATGGACCTGAGGTGCTAAAAGACTAGTCTTGGGTGGACTAGAAATTTTGTATGGGGTAATGTTGGTCCCCATTTTTTTTGAAAATATATGGACTATGTCAACTGAACCTATCTCAATGTGAGGTAACCTTTGTTTTGGTTTCTCCCTTTTTGTACATTTTTGCACTAGCTAGAGGAGTCCATAAGGATCTCACACCAGCGAGTAGGTAGTTATATGGTACCAACTCTCAAAGGACATTCATGACAAAACTTGTACATGGAATCTCAAGAAGTACATATGTCAAAATAGTAGAGAAGGTGACAAATTGACCCCTAGTGATATTTCAACGTATGGTATGCACTCATCCAACTTGGGCAGTGTAGTAGAGCTAGTAGACCCATGATAACTCATCTTTTGGCATGCACCCATTCAACCTGACATGAGATGCCCAATTACATATAAAATAAGGCTCGCATTTGAAGATCAGAGAGACTTAATGAAGGAAACAAATATCTAGTGAAATAGAGAGCCAACCTAAGTATTTACATTCTACATGAGATATATTAGGCATATATATATGTGTGTGTGTGTGTATATATATATATGTATGTATATATGTATATACATGTATGTATATATACATACATATATATATATATATACATATGTATATATATGTATATATGTATATATAAGTATATATATGTGTGTGTATATATATGTATTTATATATGTATGTATATATATATATATGTATATATATATATGTATATGTATATATATATGTGTGTGTGTGTGTGTGTATGTATGTATGTATGTATGTATATATATGTATGTATGTATATATATATATATATATATATATATATATATATATATATATATATATATATATATATATATCCCAAGATCGCCTATGAACCTTTGGGCATGAGTAGCAATAGGAAAGAGATATGTTATATTTTGTATCTTGAACTTTATATGTTGAACCATGAGATTAATAAAGAATTTGGTTAAATAAATGATGTGTTTATTCTTGTAATATATATATAGCACAATATCATGTTGAAACTTAGTGTTATGATAGTAGTGGTATAGTTCTTTCCTTAAAATGTATTGTGATATGTAGGTTCAACCTTGGTTGCTTATGGTGTCCTTGTGCCATCTAGCAACCTTTGCCTACCTATAAATACACTAAGTATTGTAAATGGATTATGCCAAGGCCTTAATAATCATACCTAAGCACTACCATGAGGATGTGAACTTGAACCTAACTCATCCCTATGACTTGCCTAAGTAACTGAATAACCCTATATTATCTATTCACTCAGCTTACACCACTATAAGCCCAACCTAACCAATTATGAACTTGCATATTAAGTCTTATGAAATTGATAATACTTGCACCTCATTAACTTCCTTTGGATATCCTATCACTTGTAGGCTTCCTAAACTCATCTTGCCATTGACTAAGTCCCTTTGAACTCCAAGTTGCACCATGTTGTAACTAGCCCAACACAAGCACAGTCCCTTCACTATTGCATTTCAAGTGAGTGCACAAGGATTTCACCTTGTGTGAAATTTATTCCAATGTGATAGCATGATTAAATTTTGTGCTCCAGACCCTTCTATGCTTGTTCTTAGTTCTACCGAGTCTAAATCCAACTTGGTTTGATAGTTAAGCACATGACTGAGCATTAAAGCTACACTAGTGAACTTTTCTATAACATTTTCGTTAAGTTAATCTAACTTCAATTTATTTTATTCCTTGACAAAGAAGAAGCATCATGTCTCCTTATTCTCTTATATTGTTTGATACAATCACTTAGACATTTGTCTCTTGATTGTCTTATTTTTATAACATCTAGTTTTGTTATTTAACTTAGTCTATATACTTGAACTTAATCTAAACAAAATGACTATAATCATAACCACATCACATCCTAAAAACAAATAGACATCATTAGCATAATCATAACCTCCATAAAAAATCAACTATCACCATCACATCCTCACATATACCACATCCACTGCATGCCTAAATCTTAATGAAGAAGCATATTCTCATTCAATTTCAACATGGACACCATAATCATAGACATATCATAAAAACCATTATAACATTATCATCATCTTACCATTTATCACATCCATATAATAATGATCCATAATCCATAACCATAACAATAATCACATCATAACCTTGTCCACCAAACCATAACCAATAGCCATAACCATAATCATATCCATATCATAACCATGATCATCTCAAACATGAAATCAAATGATCACATCTATAAACAACATCATCAAATAACATAATTGTCATAACCATCATCCTAATCATCAGCAACATCACATTGAAATCACATAATCATATCAAGATCACCATAGTCATCCATAACCATCACATCATAATCACATCAATAAAATCAATCCACATCAAACATCATCATGAACATAAATTAAAGAGATATATCATCACATGCCTAACTAAGTGAGTCCACATCAACATCATCATGAAAATAATCATCTCAACATAATATCATAAATAAGCAACATGAACATCATAACCACAAACCACAAACCATAAACAACTTTCACATCTATATCTCATAAATAACCATCATGTATACACAAATATAAATCTCTCTACATTGTCTCATAGGATGATATAAAATTTCTAAAATACATCAAAAGTATAGTGTATCATAATCAATCTATGATCTTGAGGGACCACTACCTCTTATAGCCTACCCTCTTGCACTTTCCTATCATCCCATAGATGTGTCACATTGACTTGGTATCATCGTACTATCACCTCCTACAATCCTATCCTTGTATTCACACCATTGAGGCTCATCTGGTAAATGACTAAAGACCAAGGCCTCATAATATTGTAGTTAATCTAAACTCTATAGTAAGATATTCCCTATTGATCCCATAACTAATGGTACTCCGACTCCTACCTACTAGAGATAATCTCTCTCCTACATCACCAAGACTAGCTAAGACCTATCCTGATCTCTCTCCCCTATTAGAGTGGATAACTTACCCTATGTTGCTATTAGGGATGCATGTACCACTACAAAATATGCATAAGATATGGCTATGACTTCTTGTGAATAGTGCCTCTTAGTGATCACTACCTATATATATGGGGCAACCCCTTCCACCTGAGCCTATTGATCGTCTCCCCTTGTATTGACATCCATATCCTATTAACCACCATTATCACCACCAAAATTGACTAAGAGATAGTGTGATTGGTATCATGCAAGATATCCATTTATCACACCAATATCATCCATATCTATGCTCATAGGCAACTCCTCATGATCAATAAAATCATGAACTGGCTATGAAATGGGTTGTGGAAACTTTGCATCCTCCCTCCTATATCTTGAGAATGCCTCAAGTATATCCTGTATGAGGCCAAAATACCCCTATAATTTTTCAAATAGAATTTTCTATATCTCATGGTCTCATCTACCATAGATCCATTTGTATCTCTATAGAGATGGAGTATGCATCCTATGGTATGTCCATCTTAGAAACCTAAAATATGGTCTCCAAATGATGTCTCTAATAACCAAGGCATCTATTCAGTCCTTGTACTAGTCTTTATCATGTGCTCCTCCTCCTAGTCCTAAGAGGGAATAGTCACCTCTCCACCTCATGAATCCAACCCTATAATCCATCTATGCAAAACCCTCCTAGGGTATCCCCATAGGTCTCAACACCCTGATGTGCTCATAAGCCTAAAAATAGAAAACAAACTTGACACTAATGTCATATATCCTATGGGTGTGAAATCCCCACATATCTTGATAAATATAAACTAATAGCATAGGTTCCCATTTGAATGTTGTGAGACCCAACCACATCTCACCAAACACCCCCATCAATAAATAAGAGAACCTCCCACTGCTAGAATCTAGTAATGCATATCACATAACCACTATCATCATAGTCAAAAGCCTCCCTACATCCCTATCTATCTAGTAAAATGGTGTATATTGGAAGCCTCCTAAGTGCCACCTAATGAAATTAAGGTCTTCTTCATACAAAATCTCTATATTCCTATCCCACTCATCACACTCAATGTGGTTGATTAGCTCACCCCATATGAGTAGCCGCACTATCCTATATATGTCCTCAGGTAAGATAGTTAGCTTTATTGTAAGAATTAATAAGGTGTTAATGGTAGGATCCCATCTCTCAATGAGTGCCACTAACATCAATTCATCTCAAGTTACATGCTAGTAGTACCTCATGCCTCTAAGGCCCATGTTCTCCATATGCTCTGAGTTTACATCTGTCATACCTCATTGAATCTCATCCAGTATTTGAGATGTTCTATCTTTCATATGTATTTTCTCCCATGATTGCATGATTTGATAACAATGATCTTAGTTCATTGATATATTTTGTGTACAAATTCTACCACTTTCACCTACCTCCTATTCTAATCTATCTAGATCATAAAATTTACTTAATATGACCTATACCTATCATTCAACCTTATTATCCCTTAACCTAAACTGAAACAATAACCCACCCTTTTTAACCTTCCAAATATCAATAATTCAACCAAACCTTAACCTTATCCTTAGCACTATTATTAAAAACTTTTCAACTCATACATCAACTGCTGATGGTTGACTATTCCTATAGTATACCATCAACAGTTAGGTGATCAACCATCTATAGTCATCACAAAGTGGCCTATTAATGGTCATGTATTAACCATCGATGGTTAGTAGTGACCAACAATGGCTAGAAATTACCACTAATGGTCACTTTAAAGTGACTGTTGGTGATCAAATCAAACCTTACCCTCTTAATCTATGTACCCAACCATCACAATGTAACAAACCGCTACACCAAAACCTCGAGGTGTTAGTGAAGTCTGCCCACTAGGACCATAACATCCCACCATGATTTCAAAGCCCAGACTATAGGCTGGATTTGCACCCATACCACTAGGATTCCCTATGTGTATGAGCCCTAGATGAACACTACCATGCTAGCATAACCACCCGCTCTATGACTTGAACCCAGGTGGAGGCTCTGATACCACTTGTAATGAAATTACTTCAAGAATTAAGTATAATAGTAGACTTATATCCAAATATGACTAAAATATATCCAAATATATGATAATAGATAAGCCACTTCAAGGGGGCAACCTCCACAAGCTTCAATAACAGTAGAATTCACAATATGATGATAAATGATTACCCACTACCTCTTATATATAGTCTAAGTAGGCCATGGTTACTCCATAGACCGACCTACTAATCTAAAGAAAGCATAGATAAATGTAATATAATGTCAAAGAAGGATAAGTAAGACACAAGTTGGCTAATACTATCCTCATACATGTGATAGGTTAGGGGCATATCATGCCCTTCCCCTTCAAACTAGTGTTGTCCTCAATGTTGAACAACTATGGATGTTGTTGCAAAAATTCTTCACCTTCCCAAGTTACATCTTCAGTGCTTTGGTTTTTCCACTTGATCAAATATTCCTTAATCTCTCTGGTTCTTAACCTCTTAGTCCATGTTTGGAGGATCTTCTCTAGTTCCAAAATGACTCATCCTTCTTCATCTAGTTCTGGGAGCTCTGTCTAGGTAGAAACTTTCTATCCAATGACCTTCTTAAAACAAGAAACATGAAATACTGGGTGTATGTGAGATGAATGAGGTAACTCAAGCTTATAAGCCACACTTCCAATTTTTTGTAGAACTTGATAAGGGCCATAATACTTTGGAGCAAGTTTGTTGTCCTTTTTCTGTTGCTTCAAGGATATCTACTTGTAAGGCTGTAAATGAACAAATACCCAGTCACCCACCTCAAAATTTCACTCACTCCAGTGTTGATCTACTTGTTGCTTCATCCTATTTTGTGCCAAGGCCAAATTCTCTCTCAAACTAGCCAAAACCTCTTGTTGATGTTGAATGTGCTCTTCCACATCTCAAACCTTGGTGTGCACCTTTAATGAAGAAGTGATGGAAGGTGGATGGTAACCATATAGTGCTAGAAATGGAGACATTTTAGAAGAGGTATGGAAATATTTGTTATACCACCATTCTGTAAGTGGTAACCATTTAACCCAATGTGTTTGTTTATCTAATACAAAACAATGGAGATACCCCTCTAAACATTTGTTAACCACTTTAGTTTGTCCATCAGATTGGGGGTGGTAAGATGAGCTATGAGCTAGCTGAGTACCCAAAAAAGAAAATAGTTCAGTCCAAAAATTAATAGTGAAAATAGGATCATGATCACTTACAATTATTTTTGGGGTTCCATGTAATTTGAGAACTGCTTCCATAAAAATAGCCATGATTGTACTTGCTAAAAATAGGTGTGAGAGAGCACAAAAATGGGCACATTTTGTAAGCCTATCCACAATGATCAAAATAACATTATTACCTTTAGAACAAGGCAACCTAGTGATGAAATCCATGGAAACCTCCTCCCACCTTTGACTAGGAATTGCTAATGGTTGTAACAAACCTAGGGTCTTAACTGTTTCACCTTTATTCTATTGACATATCATGCATTCTTACACAAAATTTTGTACATCTCCCTTGAGTCCTTCCAAAAATAATTCTTTCTTAATTTTATGATAAGTTTTCAAGAACCCTAAGTGTCCCCCAAGTGGAGATGCATGCAACTCTACAAGAATCTTATGCTTAAGCTCTGATGTTTTGCATAAGTATAACCTACCCTTATACCATAGGACATTACCTTTCCATTCAAATTTGTCAGAGGATAAATTACCTTGCTGGAGATTCTGAATCAAAACCTATGTATCCTTGTCTTGCTCCCATTCTAACCTAGCTTCATCCACCCAATCTGCTTGCAATATGGACATTGGATAAAGTAATGCTTCTGTGGATGCATCCCATCTAGATAGTGCATCTGCTACTACATTATCTTTACCCTTCTTGTATATGATTTAAAAATCATAACCCAACATTTTGGTTACCAATTTTTGTTGTTCCTCAAATGATAATCTTTTCTCCAAAAAGTATTTGAGACTATCATGATCTATTTTCACCTTAAAGTGTCTACCCATCAGATAAGACCTCCATTATTTAACTGCATGAAGAATAGCCATCATTTCTTTCTCATAGATTGGTTTTTGTAGATTCTTACCTTTGAATTGATGACTTTAAAATGTAATGGGTCTTCCTTCCTACATTAATACTATCCCCAATCCAAACCCAGAAGCATCACATTCAACAATGAATATTTGTGAGAAGTCTGGAGTAGCCAAGACTGGAGTGGTGCACATAGCTACTTTTAGTTTCTCAAATGCTTTGGTGGCATCATCATTCCAATGGAAAGCATCCTTCTTTAGAAATGTAGTGAGTGGAGCTGCTATGATGCCATAACCTTTCACAAATCTTCTATAGTAACTTGTTAGTCCAAGAAAACCTCAAAGGTTTTTGAGAGTTTTTGGCATGGGCCATTCCATTATCGCTTTGATCTTCTGAGGATCAACTTTGAACCCTTCATGGGAAATAATGTGACCAAGGTAGTCTACCTCCTATACTCCAAAAGCACATTTAGATGGATTCACATAAAGTTGGTGCTTCTCCAAAACTATCAACACCGGTATCACATGTTGTAGATGTGCTTCCCATGTTTGACTATAAATCAATACGTCATCAAAGAAAACTAGCACAAACTTCCTTAAAAAAGGCCTAAAAATAGTGTTCATCAAGCTCTAAAAAGTAGATGGTGCATTTTTAAGACCAAAGGGCATTACCAAAAACTCATAATGGCTGTCATGTGTTCTAAAAGCAATTTTATGAACATCTTCATCCTTGATTCTAATTTGATGGTACCCTGAGCAAAGATCCAATTTTGTGAAATAATTAGCACCATGTAACTCATCAAGTAAATCATCAATTACTAGAATAGGAAACTTATCTTTGATGGTATACTTGTTGAGTTCCCTATAATTTGGGCACATCCTCCATGTGTCATCCTTCTTCCACACTATGACCACTGGTGATGAATATGCACTTTGGCTATGCTTGATGATCCCTGCCTCTAGCATCTCATGGACCATATTTTGAATTTCACTCTTTTGTGCATATGGATATCTATATGGTCTAATATTTGGTAGTTGACTACCTAGAATTAGTTGAATGGCATGATCATGTTCTCTTTTTGGTGGTAGTCCTTTTGGCATGGCCCCAAAAATAGATGAGTGGTCTTCAAGAATTATTTGTAGATCAGGATGTGTAGATACCTTTTTGGGTTGAAATTCTATGGAGCATAATCATGCAATAATTCCCTCTACCCCCTATTTTAGCATCTTGGTCATCTAATGTGAACTAACCAATTGTGGAGATTTTGCATGTAATCCATGTAGTTCAATTTTCTTACCTTCAGAATGAAAGCGCATGAATAGGTCTTAGAAGTTCATCTCAATGGTACCTAATGTTGTGAGCCATTGGACTCCCAAAACAATGTTTGTGTTACCCATGGGAATAGGAAACATAGGAGAGTCGAGATTTTACCCACCCATAGTAAGCTTAATACTATGGCATTTGCATGAACAATTAATTGTGCCACCATCTGCAATCATGACTTGAAATTTTGGTGCTAGGTAGATGAAATAGTTCAATCAAGTGGCCAACTTATGGTTTATAAAGTTATGTGTGTTCCCTGAATCAATCAACACTATCACCTTCTATTTCTTGAGGAAACTCACCACCTTAAGATTTTGTGGAGTGCTAATAACTACAAGTGCATGATAAGAGATTGTAGGTTGGGAATTTTTAGGTACCTCCTCTATATCTTCCTCATCATCATTGGAGGCATCATCTGCTTCTTCATCTTCATTTGGTCCCTTAATGTAGAATAGCTTCTTCTCAGCAGATCTATGTCCTTTACTCCACTTGCTATCACAACCAAAACATAATCCTTTTGCACTCTTTTCTTCAATTTGCTGAGGGGTCAATCTAGTAGGTGGAGGAAATGTTGATGATGATATGCTACAATCTATGAAGTAAGTGAAAGGTTGCTTCTTGTTGGCTATGAATTTTTCCTCAACTCTACATGCTAGGATAATAAATTCATAAATATTAAGTGGATTAAACATGCGTACCTCATGTTGAATGTGGTCCTTGAGTCCACCCAAAAATAGGTCATTCAAGTTTGCATCATAAATTGTCTCCACATGTAAGGATAGGTTCTGAAAATGATGAATATAATCCTTGACGAAGCTAGTTTGTCACAATTTTGCTAGTTGGTTGAAGTAATTATCTATCACACTATTGCCATAGTGTAATTGTAGCTGCTCTATAAAAATTGACCAGGTGACATTGAGACTCATCTTTTTCTTTTGAGCACACAACCATCGATACCAAATGAATTGATCAGGTTCAAGATACAAGGATGCCATGGTAACCTTATATCCACTTGGAATCTGATGTAGGTCCCAAAAACTCTCCATTTGGTTGAGCCAATTGAGTGGATCTTTTCCATCGAATTTATGCATATCCACTTTTGGTAATAGGTTCTTCTGTGGCCATGGATTTGGATTTGAAGTAGACTGGTTAGGAGAACCACCCTGGTGGGTTTGTGAAATAGAGTTAGCTTGATGATTTGATTGATTAATGTTCAAATCCATCATGATATATCCCAAACTATCTTGTATGGATTGCATATTAGATTGTATGTCTTTCACCTCACTCTAAATGCCTTGCACACTATAGTCAAGCTGGCTCACATTGTGATCTATGTCAAAAAACCCTAGTACAAAGGGTCTATTACACCCCCCTTTTGACTCCATATCATCCTTGTTAGGAGTTTTTCCTAGAGTTTTAGCACCCTTTCCTTGGCCCCGAGTTTGTGGACCTACCATAAAAGGGTTTTACAATGTCGGCCCTTATTGACACTTTTGACCCAACTTTGACCAATCAATTTTGGAATTATTTAAGCCTAAAAACAAAATATACCAAGAAAAAACCATATCCAAATTTTTATAAGCTTTCCAAAAATATAAACAAATCAAAAAAATTCTTTTAATTGCGCATGATAGAGCAATTTTATGAAAAACCATAAAATAGCAATAACTTTTGAAAAACAGATTCAAATGAGCTGAAATTTTAATGGAAGCTTAATGTGATGATTTATCACCTCCAATAAAACAATTTTATATAAATTTTCAACCATTTTTTATATATCACAAAATTTAAAAATTTAGTGTTTCACCCACAAGATTGCCCAAATCGTAGCTTTGATACCACTTGTAATGAACCGCTACACCAAAACCTCGAGGTGTTAGTGAAGTCTTCCCACTAGGACCATAACACACAAAAACTCAAACAAACCTACCTATAATTACTTCTACTCTTATTTATCTACCTTACCTCTATAAATTTTCATCTAACCTACTATTTCAACTCCAAACACAATAAAAACTACCATAGCCCTAGCCCTAGGTCAAACCCATCCCCGTAAGCAATAAATAAAAACCAAATTAAAATAAACATTTATTGGCTAAATTTAAACCTAATATACCAATTAAAAATACTACCTACCTTGTTTCTCGATTGTCATCAAGGATGAACCCTAGGAACCACCACCTAACCCCATGTTCTCCCTCATCCACATTGCATCTTGGTTAGGTCAAACCTCCAATCCACCCTCAATCAACTCAAATAATCTCACATAATAAATCACCCTCAACCATCATTATTTTTCTCTAATAAATGCCAAATAAGCTAATCACTAAGGGTTTTCAATTCACAATGAGAGAATAAAACCCCTAATGGTCTTTTTTATTTGCCCTTTTAGGACTAACATATGACATCTAATGGTTAAGGTGATCATTGATGATCAACATTGACTATTGATGGTTAACCAACTTAAGGTTTTTTCCTCCCATCCATACCTTTTCAATAAAATTTTAACATACTTTCACCTACTACCATTTAATGGAGATTCCCTACTCTGTTAATCATGACCACCAATGATTTCAACCTTGCACTAGCCTTTTTTTTCCTAACTATCACATGTTTTTCTATGACCTCACATTGGTCCTTTTAATTACACTGACTATATTTGCCAAGTTGAACATTATTTAAACTTGTGCTACCTTGCACACACCTAATCAATTTGTGTCTTCACAAAATCACTTCCTAACTTGGATACCCATGAAAACACTAACCTTGTATAGGAGACTTACATTAATTCATGTAGTCCAACTATCACATACAGTCACATGGTCTACTTATCACTTGTCCTTATAGTACCAACCTTATTTTTACCAATTATGGAAACCTAATCAATGCATGATCTTTGTTATTACACTTAGTCACACTTTGTGCATGTGTTTTTGCTTTAATGCCTAACCTACTACCCATTTCATCACCAACTTACCCACTTATCAAATCCTCACCTAATTCTATTTCACCTCATTAATTCCCAGTTTGAAGGGGAACACCTCCTCCTATGTTCAAGGCAACCTAACCTTTGACATGTAATCCATTTTTTATTTTGAAGCTTGTTCATACAAATTTCATAACAAAAAGGGGTAAAATGTAGACACTAAAAAACTTTAAACAATTGTTCTAGATGTAAAACTAACCCCTAAATTACTTTAGGACCCCCTAAGGACTCTTTCATAACCTTTTGACTATAAACTTTAGTCAAGTTAGATGACTAGATAAACTAACTAACACACCTTGAATAAACTTAACCCTTACCCTCAACCATTGATGGTCATCCTAACCATTGACAGTTAGGCTTAACCATTAATGGTCATCCTTTATCCACCTGAATAATTAAATCTAGTCAACTCCAATTTGCTTTTTTATCTTTATCTTATCTAATTTATGTGCAAGCTAATACATGTGAAAGATAAATTTAGACACCCTATTAAACACCTTATTAAACTATTATTTCACCTCTCCTTTTTTATTATAAAAAGAGAGGAAGAGGTGAAATGGATCACCGTCTAGGTTTAGAAGTATAGCCTCTTGTAATAGAACTTCCTTTTACAAGTCTTCTTTTGGTGAACCAATGAACTAGTAAGTATGATAGAGATCCAAAAAGCTATCATCCATTGGCCATCAACCAAGTATCATTACTCTAATAAATATTCTCTAGGCTCCACCAATATATTTCTCATCCACCTACCCCAACATTCTTTAGATCAGAAACCAACAGTCTAAGTATCTATTTTCAATAATTAGTTTACTTCGTCTCTGCTTAATTGCCCAACCTCTGACACAAGCCCACTTTAAAAAATTCCATTTTACAACCTTATCAAACCAATTTATTAAACCAGACCAAAACCATAATAACCATATATGGTCACCCTGACCATCGATGGTCTATCCATAACTACCGATGATTACCTAACCACCAATGGTCACCCTAACTATCAATTGTCACTATGTGATAAATAAATAACAAGCTATTTTTACCCGCTGAACCTTAATCAAATCTAACATTCTTTCCCTCTGCCTAATTACAAAACCTCTCCCTATTTTTTGGATCACACTTGATTCATTTAACATTAATATCAATCTATTTATATCTATAATTAGTCAAATTCACCTAATCATTTATCAATCACTTCCTGTATTTTATTTCAATATCTTTTATTATTTATGCAAGTACTTTATATTTTTATTTTATAACTTAATTATTTAAAAGTATGGATTGACAACCTCCAAGGAATTTTGTGCTTCTTGGATATATCTTAATAGGCAATCCACCCTGTTATCTAACTAATCAACCATTTCTTTAATGCTTTCTTATCTGCAAGTCATTCCTCCCAAGCCAAATAGGAGTATCTACAACTATCTAGATCAACACACACAAAACATATTAGTTTTTTCTACCATACCCTTCTCAAGTTTTTTTATCTTTTTTTTCAAAGAATATAATAAAAATTTATTTGAAATAAACTTGTCCCTATCACTTCGCTAGATACCAAGAGCCCTTTAGTTGACTTATTCTTGAGATGTTTATGATTGTTCTTTAGTCTTCTGTATATCCTACCCCTCTCTTAGTAGAGCATAGTTCAGATCCTATTCCCACTCTAACTCTAGTTGAGTCTCTTCCCATTTATGATCCTATTACTCCAATCAATCCTTGCCTAGTCTCTTCACCAACCTCAACTTCTCTTGGTGATGGTTTGCTCCCTTTACCACAACTTAATCCTTTTCCCACCAAATGGGCCAATCATCCATATTTTGAAATGCATAAAGTTACCAATCATTAGACTAGAGAATTTTATATACCAATCTTCCTCATCTTTTATTTTGACTCCTCCTATGAATACACCTACCAAGTCTACTCATAGCATATTTGTTGCATTCATGGCATAAATAATCATTCATCCACACATTGTCATAAGCTACGATAATATAACAATACCCTATGTCCCACCACTCCTTATCCCATTGAAAAGGATATACCTCCCCCAAAATTATTACCTAAATATCTTCCCAAATATGGAGAGGTATATTATCTCTGGCACTAATTTGGTACACATCACACTGATCAATGTCACATCCTTTAGTAGGATATTAAAGAACACCTCATAACCATTATTACACCTACTACTATTATTAAATTAGGTCACTCTCATAATAAGTCTCCCCCTTATTCCCTCATAGTTCCACCACTAGTGGTCCGTTCTCCACCTAGTATTTCTCCACCTATGATTACCTCACTTGTGAACCTTCCCTCACCCATGTATCCCTCTCCATTAGTGACTCCTTCACTAGTGGAACCTTCCCCACCTATGACCCCTTTATCTACAATAGAGTATGCTCCCATGACTTTTCCTAAACATCCCCTACATAATATACCTCATCAACATGATCCTTCGGGCATTCCTACATTTTTTGTTGAGGAGATTTGATGTGAAGTATTTTCTCAACTTTCCATGAAAATTGATGAGACATTAGTTGTAATCCAAGTTCATCTTCATAAAGACTTATCAAATGTTATGGATAATCTATGTGGATAAATATATCAGTACTTATGAACACAAACATGGTGTTTTTACATTTATTTCTTCATTTTGTTCGGATGTGTGCTCCAACTTTACATTTATCTATTTTATATCATTTGACATTATGTCAAATTCTTATTGATCGTACATGGTGAATTTTGTTTTTCATTACATGTTACTTATGATGTCATTATTATTCTTATATTATCTTATGGATTATTTTTAATATTTACATACTTTTTCTTCTTGAGTTATTTTCTATGGTTCCCTTATTCTTTTTCATGATTATTTGTTATCTTATCTCTAGAAATATGGATAATAGTTATTGTGACTTGGTTATGCAAAACTTGATCCCTTTAATCATTCCTAATTTATCATGTGATTAGCTAGAAAATTATTCATCTCATTATACTCTCCTTTTACCAATCCATTTTGGATCTCCCCTTATTCCCATTTATTCCCTTTTATAAACTAAGCATACACATGGTTGAGACTTAAGATAACATGTTGGTTCATAGTTAAGCCTAAGTGGTCTAGTCAATCATATCTTTAGATACTTAGATTCCTTTAGCCAAAGCCTAAAGATCATTCATGTGTATCACTCTATCTCTCATGATAGGTCATTCCAAGTTTGTATAGAGGAGGAATCTTAAAATCCATAAAAATTCAAAAGCTAAATCATTTAAAAGGCAACATTAAAAATTTTCAAAAGTCAAATCACACTAAAAGATGTGATTATAAGCACATCTCCTTTTTATAATCTAAGCTAAAACTCCAAAATTGTCCTCATGATAGAGTTGAGGTCCATTAGGGTACGTTATGACAATATATTATAATAAAAGAATAAAAAAATATTTTAGTGCTACCTACTTTCTCATGCAAGTACCCAATTTTCATAGGATACTAATGAATCTATAAGGAGTCCTAAGGAATGGGGAATGCATCATGAGAAGATAGGTCCATTTTAATTTTCTTGTTCAGAAACCTCTAACATGAGTTGATCTTAGTACCACACTTATTTTCTTAAATATATTTTGTGCCTGTAGTGAATAGGTATCATATGTATATTGATAGTCAGTAGTCACTTAGTGTCTTTTCATATCCTTCATGTGCCTCATGTCTCATAAGGTATTATCATAATATGCTTAGGTTATTAATCTTATATTCCCTTTTTAATTCCCTATAATTCTCATATTTCCCCTTAAGAAATATTTTTTTATTCACTAATCACTCCCCTAATGATTCTATTTATGAGTTACATTGTAAGATTATGGATAGGACTTGGCCTTCCTCACAAATTACCAAAAGTTTCACATTACCATTTCAAACATCCCATTTACCATATTTTCATATTATTTCCACCTCATAGTATTCCCTTTGTGAGTTATAGTATAATACCATGGATAGGACTTGGTCTTTCCTTATAAAAGTTTTCAATATCCAAGTCACAACAAAATTACATGTCAAAAATGAGATAAGGTGTGATTGATTATGAGTTACATGCCATTAACATGATTTCCATCTTGATTTTTTTTTATTTTTTATGATTACTTAATTAATATTTCACTTTTATCTTCTTATTTTCCAATTTCATGTAAGAATCCAACCATTTTTAAAAGTTTTTCATACTTCCCAACTTGAATTGGTGTGATTAATTTAAGACCATTTTTCCAATTTTCTTTTTCTTTTATACTTTCCAATATGATTTAGTATGATTGATTGACTTAATTGATTTTATTTTTATATCATTGTTGTTTCAAATGCTTTCCATTTTATTACATTCTTTTCATACTTCCCAATGTGATTTAGTGTGATTTTACTTGTTTTAATTTGGTGCCAATATTTTTTATGGTTTAAAAATAATTTTTACCCTCTTGTTTATCACATTTTTGGTTTATTATACTTAGTCATATTTTTTTATTACACATTTCCATTTTTTATATAGTGTGTAATGATTTTTTTTATTAATTATACTTTTCCAATTCTTTTTTCCTATTTATTTTTAACCATGCATGTGTATTACAAAATGCTAAAAAAGAAAACAAACCACATATATTTCCTATAACATATACAAATAAAATCAAAATACATGTGCTAGAAAGAAATATATCCATGCATCCACAACCACAAAAAAAATATAACACATAAGATCAACATCCAACTTTCAAAATAAAATATCTCTATATATATTATGTGTTTTAAATACAAAGTACAAAAATACATCAATCCAACTCTATTTCTAGGCTTTATCATGATTATCTCATGGCTTAGCCATGCTACCCATAGATGCCTTATATTGTCCCCTTTAAATATTACATTGTAAATAGGTTGTTCAAGATCTCAATCCTACTACCTATCCTTGTAGGTTAGCCACCTAAGCCTATACTATCCTAAATGGATAGTGGTATCCATATACATGGCTCTCCCATAAGCTAGGGCTTACCATGCCTATGTCTCTCCTTCTCCCACCCATGTTAGTGGTTATATCCCATCTCTACATGGTTTTAGTTTCCTCATGGCATCCCCCACTAGTCTAAACTAGTTTACCTAAGTTGGGGCATATGGTACCACAAGATCATCCAACATGGTGGGGTTATATGGTACCAACACCACATCAATAATATCATTATGTACTCCCATCACTAGGGATCTCCATCTGACCTCCTCATCTAGAATATATGCAAAAATCAAACTAGATAGACATAATATCACATATACATCTCAAAATCTATCTATCCACAATCATATACAAATAATATTATATATTAAAAACTAAAACTATAATATATATTACCTATCTTAGTGTCACCTATCACCATTTACTCATCGACTCATACACCAAGCATAGTTTCTCCATCATCTTGTCCTTTGAGTACCCTATCCATGGGATGCCTGCTAATCAAATCAAACCCTAGAATCAACACATGAGAATGTCTTAGGCCTATCCTCAGTGGTGCCTCTATAGACTAGCTCTACCTTGGGCTAACTAATGGGTCTTCCTAGATGACCACCCTTTATTCTCTATCTCACTATTATCATATCCATCAATGGTGAAATTGATTTAGTCACTACACTTCCTATTTTGGTACCAAATATGTTACCTATGCCATTCCTACATCTACGTCCATTCCTTCTCTAGCTACTAGCTATTATGCTTAACCGGTCCATGGTCTCATATGCTATAATTTGATATTTAGTAATTTGATTGGTACTCCTCCTCCTCCTCCTCATATCTCTCTTAGATCTCTCTCATGGAAAGGCTAAAATATAGGCACCACTATAGGAGCCACCAAGTAAGAGAGTTTGAACTCTCCTAGCAAGCATGCCACTAACTATAACTCTACCCACTAGGTGTAGTGACCCATGATCCACACTCATGTTAACCCTAGTGCCATAGTTTCCCAACTCAACCAAACTATGATAATGTGTGCATAAGGTTACCATAAGATCTTTCCTCATGTCACTTTATGCAATACTAGCATGTGGGGCATAACCCACATCACCTTATCCTATCTCCATTTCAAAACCTAAGGTAACTTATCATTTACCACATGGGGAAACCTAGATGGATGATACATCAAAAATCTCTCATATATCTAGGTACTTAGTAGTACGACTAGTCCCATGGTTTTCTAACCTTTTGGAAACATCCCATATGTATCATGTATGATCTAAACCAAATGATAGAACTTGAGTCATAGAGTACCCCTTGATCCAATATGGACTGACACAAGGTTATCATATACAATGATACCTTACCATATAACTTATGATATAGCACTCGTGCTATCACAAATCTTCTCAAAGCTTTCCAAATATCCATAATTTATGTAATATAAATGTCAAATAGGCTTATGCTCAATCCTAGGTAAATCCTATCTAAGTACATTGCCCATCAGGATACTGCTCATCTCTCTTCTTGGTCATATGATGTCCCTATGATCACTAGTGTCCCCTTATTAGAAATCTAATCAATGCATAGACATCCTCTAGTGTGATACCTACCTCTATGGTATCCCCATCTACTACCTATCTAAATGTGTTAGTCAAGCATTCTCAAGCTCCTAGGAACATGACTACAATATCAACACTTAATGGGATCTATCGCATTTCCATGATTCCTCCCAAGCCCAACATGACCAATCTAGTTCTATCTACATCCATCAAGTCCTCTAGTAGATCAAGAAGCCATGAATCATCAATCAATCACCAAATATTTGGCATCTCTATGAAAATCAATTAATAAAGGATGTATTAACCCTCTATGTCATTCATAATCAATGTACATTATTTTAAATTTTACAAAAATCAACTAATTTTCCTTAATTCATTTATTACTAAATTAACCTATTTTAAAACTAAATCAACCATTTCAGTACTAAGTTAGCCACCCTGTGGCTTAATAGTAATATGTTTGCCTCTTTTCACATTGTAGTACTATATCAACAACTTAGACTTAAAAACTAAGTCAACCTTATTTTTCTTTAGTAGTACTATATCGACCACTTAGGAAATATACTAAGTCAGCCTTCTAGTACTATGTCAACCCATTTCCTCAAAAAACTAAGTTGGCCATACCCTACTAAGTCATCCCACTCAATTTTTTTGTTTTATACCAACTAAGTTTACCTGATCGACCTTATTCTTTTAATGCAAGGACTATTTGACCAATTATCATAAATGCCTAGGGCATTTATTATTCTAACCCCTTTCTACCTAGTACCCCATTTGTCCCCTCTAATTTCCCTAAAAATTTCCTAGGGTTCATTATAGTATCTAGATTTTTCCTAATTAACAAATTTCTATAAAACTTTCAATTTTAAATAAACATACTCAATAATTTAAAATTTTAATTTCTTACATGTGATGCACTCATTGCACTTACTATGCATCCTCCCCATCTCAATTGTCATCTCCTTACCATCCTAGATCTCTAGGCTCTCACTAGATTTCTTAGAGTTCTATTGTTTTAGAATAGTAAATAATAAAAAATGAATTTCTTTTTCACGCTATTTACTATTCATAAATATTTACCCTTCAAAAATTTACCATTATGTTTCTTGTTTTAATCATATCTTTATTTCTACTAACTCATTTTCCAAACCATAAAAAGTTTTGGAATACTGATATCATAGAGAATATTTATAACTATTACATGCATAGGCTTCAAAAATATTGATTTTTTCTCTTTTTTACTAATATCTATAGGTTCGCATAATGTTTCTCACTTTGGGCACCTTCACATCTCCTTCTTATCTAAAGCACTAAGGTAAGTAATGGTATGTGTTTTTCAATTTTGTCTTTTATTTGTCTTATTTATTCCTTATTTCACTTTATTTAACATCAACATTATGTGTCATCATGTTCTTTTACAAAAGCACCATCCCTTATTACACTTACATGACACATGATGAGCTTTGAGTGGGACATATGTATACACATAATATTTTTAAAATTTTATCTATTATTAATACTCTCTATCTTATAGGAACCCATCAATCTCAATCTCTCTGAGTTAACACCCTATGGGGTGAATTAAAAAAGGGATGGGTAGACCATTGGTGCTTTGATATATTATTGTCCCTTTTTCTTATTTATATCTACACACTTGTCTCTTAAAACCATTCCCCTAAACTTAGCCTCATATTTTGCACACTCTTTTAGTATTTTACCACCTTCATTAGCCCTTTTCCTTGCCTAAATCTCTTTTTTATATTTTACATTACTATGTTAGCTATGTTGACCTTGTACTCTTATTGACAAAACTTATAAAGGGTTTAGGTCAGCCCTCAGTAGACCTAGTATGTAACCTAGTGAGTTCTTATCAATTACAATTCTAGGTCGACTAGGTGGACCTTGTTGACCAATTTTTTTGAAAGGGTTTATGGTTTGATCTACATATATAAAAATAATTATTTTTCCATTTATAATATAATATAATAATTAAGACATATTTTGCATCTACTTATCCACTATTCTACTTGAGGATCAAGCTGAAGGTTTCATACTTTCTTTAGAGATACAAATATTATCTTGTGGATAAGTCTGTTAAATGCAATGATAGGTTATGTAGCCTAGAGATGATTTATCCTTTTCATCCTTAAATACCATAATAATCTCTTTCAAATCACCTTATGCAAGGGAGAGATTGAGGCTCGATAGGTTCACTTTCAAAGGTAAGTATTCCTAGCTTTGTTCCTCCTTTGTAAGAGTAGATGGATATGAATTTACACTTATCTTTCATGAATTAGGATTCCATATACATTTATATGAGTATATGTATTATATGTATGTTTAATTTTAATGTTTATTACCACCACTTTGTGCCACAATCTTTGGTGAGTACTAGATTAGCTTTTTACTTTACTTGTTATTAGTATAGTGAATATGGAAACATAGGACCTAGTTAAGATTATTGCATAATTTTGCTTGACTAGAGGATTTGGAACACTCTCTAGAGATATTATTTTGGTAATATATATATTTATTAGGTTTAGTGCATCCATAATGGTCATGACATTGATTATCTAATGTATCCCCAATCGAAAGTGTAAGTAAGATCTATTTTCTGTGAGCTAGGATTAATTTGTAGATCTACTGCATTTACCATTACATACACCTCATACCACCAAATATCTTGAAATATATCCATAAATCCCATAAAATGTGTAATAAAATATATGATAGCGAGTGATGTCAAATTGGGGTCTCACATCTCCCTCTCCTAGAAGTAGACTTCTTCTTAGAAGTCACTGGAATAAGTGTGGATACAAGGATTGTAATGGTGTTGCATCCTCTCAAGTAAATAATAATCATAACATATATTCCACTATAACATAATTTTTTCTAGTTCATAACCTCAAAGTCCCAGCATTTGACAATCCAAAATATGTATGGGCTCAAAGATCATATACTCTTCTCCCTTGACCTACAATGCTATGCAATCTAAAATATGAGAGATATCTAGAATATATCTCCTCAAAAGTGAAACATGAAAAACATCATAGGTTGGGTGAAAAATTTAAGTGTTAGTAAAATGGTCTAACTATCTCAAATATTTTAAAGGGATATATAAAATGGGGTGTGATATTAGAGACTTTTGCATAGCATATCGGGCTCTTATTCGGTCATACTTGAAAAATGACCTTGTCCACAACTGTAAAATAGTAATATGTCTAATTTTAATTATAATACTTATTTTATATCTTCTATGACTCATACAAGAATTTTTGAATGAGTAATACCTATTTTTCCATGTTCTATAGCATAGCTAAGCTTATCACAACCCAATCCTCAAATCTATCCCAACTCAAAGGAGTCTTGCATGGTCTATCATAAAGACCCTCATATGGAATGATATTAAGGGAAATATGGTAAATATTTTTATATGAAAATCAACCAAATATAAGTGGTCCTCCAAACATGATTTTTGATCCATCATGTACATATGTAACATGTCCTCTAATACATGATTGACTCACTATATTTTTCCATATCCCTGGATGATAGGATTGCTAAAGTTGAGATAATTACCCAATGCATTATAAATGATATTAATATTTAAGAACTTATAAGTATACAAAGGGTCTCTATCAAAACTAATCTTATGTGGAATCCCATGTAATCAAACAATGTCATCCAAAAAGACCTTTGCCACCACTATGGCATTGTAAGTGGTCTTCTTTAGAGATAAATGGGCCACCTTAGACAACTTATCCACCATCACCATGATTGTGTCATGGTGATGGGAAGAGAAGGGTAGGCCAATAATAAAATCCATATAAATGGTGTCTTATTTCCATTATGGTAAGTCATGTGGATATAAAAGACCCATTAGATGTTGATGTTTTGCCTTAACCCACTGACACTCAAGACATCACTGCTACAAAATTTATAATGTCATGTTGAAATCCAAGCCAAAAATACAACTAAGTTATACATGCATATTATTAACCATAGATTGTGATGTGTAGGGGGATTGATGAGCCTCTAACAAAATCAAGTCTCACAGAACACTAGTAATGGGCACATAAATGCCTCCTTTATTCTTAAAATACCATATGAATTTAAAGAATGACCCATAAACTTGACATTTAGGGCCTAAATGACTCTAAAATCTATAAAGTCTCTTGATAAATACTATACCCAAGTAGTTGTTCAATAATTTAACCGCTTAGATCAGTGTGAAAGGTCATGGCTAAAAGCTAATTTTGTGTGCTTTCTAATGCATCCTAGATAATTATGATAAAGATATCATGTTGCCTCCTACTCAAGGAATATTCTAAAACATTTTCCTTCCATTTGATATAATAAATATCAAAGTGGTACTCATAAAGTCATTCCATATAATGTTATTGATGGGTATTGAGGTTGGGCTAAGTGAAGATGTGTTGAAGACTCAAGTGGTTTGTGCTCAAAATAATAAACTACGAAGGAGAAAATGTCACCATATGAGAAGGGCATGAACCAATTATTATAATTTGAGGTCATGATTTGGGTAGTTCAACTCATAATCATTGAGTTTATAAGACTCAAAGGTAATGAATTAATTGTCCTGCTTGAGAATGACTTCCAATCCTATTTAAGAAACATTGGTACACACTAATAATTCACTCTCTAAATTAGGTACTACTACGATTGGTGTGCTAGTTAGATTCTCTTTTAATGTTTGCAAGGATTTCTCACACTTCTCTAACTAAATGATCTTCATCCACTTTTTTTCAAGGGATGTGATGGGGTGTGTTATCCAAGAGAAGTCCTAGATAAAATGGCAATAATAACCAACCAACCCCATAAAGATAAAAACATCTATCACATTAGTGGGTATAGGCCACTCAATAATCACTCAAATCTATATCCCTCAAATGGGGTAATCTAGGTAACTCCTTAGGAAACATATCAAAAAACTCCTAGAGTATAATATGGTCATCAAGTGTCACTCCTTAACCCTCCTCATTTGATCTATCACTAACTATGATGAAAAACATCTAACATCCCTTACATGTACTCTACCTAAGCTACATATCAAAAATCACATGAAGAGATATTGTGGACCTTTTGATCCCTATGATAAGAGCCATAATCTCATTATCATTGTAATAAATAATAACCCTATTGTGATAATCCACCTTATCTTATTGGGCCTTGAGCTAATCCATACCAAAAATAACATCATAAGAACCTAAGGGTATGATACAAAGATCGGGAGTGGTGGTGAATATGCCCAAGTTAAGAGTACAACCACTAAAAAAAGAGTCTACCATCATCATAGCCCCATAAGTTAACTCAAAATCCCAATGATCACTATGCCCAAATGCCACTAGCCTAAAATGATCCACAAGGGATGGCATAATAATATAATCATAAAATCCTAAGTCACATAACATTGATATAATATTCCCATGAATATTACTTGTAGTCTCAATAATTATAGCCTAATGCTCTGCCTAATGATTATCCACTACTATGTACATGTGTTGAGTATGTCCCAGATCACCAATGGTCTACTTAGAGACAAGGTCCTTCTATCAACCATTGGAAAAAGATATAAGTGGATACTCTTGTGCATAATGCTTTGGATCTCTACATAAGAAAAATGTTCCCTTAGTCTTCTCCATTCTCATTTACATCCCTCTTGACCTATAATAACCTAATCTTATATAAATTGTAGGCCCTTGATGATAGGAATATTGAATCTATGCTAGCCCCAACTATTGTTTATCAAGTATCTTATCTCTATTTTATCCCTAAAAACCCTACTCTCTATCTCTTTAATAACTTTGTAGAGGGTGGTGGTGATACTACTAAGTATGTTACTAAAAATTATGATGTGACTAATAAGGAGGCCTTGATGAGAACAAAGAGTTCTTCTAACCACCCCTAAGATAGGTTTCTTGTGATATAAAGTATCATTGTGCTATAAGCTTGCCCTGTAAGAAATATCTAACCTCATGTTTCTTCCCTCTATTTTTATCTACCAAATATGCTTTCTCCACATCAAAATCAAGGTTAGAGGAGAGAGAGAAAAAAATTCTCCAACTATATTTACATTCAATCCCTTTATGAACTAGTTAACTTGGAGTTTCTCATCTTGAAGAAACCCCACATATTAAATTAAGTCTAGATATCAGATCTCATACTAATCTATAGTATGAGTACCCTATCATAGGTTTTGAAACTTCTTAATTCTCTTATTTATGAAGTGTTCTGATAGATATTGAGCATGATACTGATCCTCAAAAATATCCCATGTAATAAAATATCAATCCAAACAAAGTTTTTTCTCTTCATTCTTCCACCAAATACATTTTGAATATCTAAGAATGAGGGTATCAAATCGGGCCTTCATATTAGAATCATAGGCCTATAAACAAAAGAATCTATCTAAACTCAAAATTCATGCATCTTCAATAAAATCATCTCTCTCTCCATGAAAGGTGGGTGGCTAAAGTCTCAAAAAGTCTTACATGATAACTCTTTGGTCACTCTCAGGTGGCTGATGCTCCTCATGCCTCTCCCTATGTGGTGAAGGAGCCCTCTCTGCACATTTTTGTGATGGACTATGTGACCTCTCTTTAGGTTGAGAGGCCTTCTATGATGGGGGTTAGTAGTGTCTCTGTAAATCCTCCCTAATCATAGGTAATATCTCCTAAAGTATCCCCATCATATTTTGTAGGGCCTAATGAATCTAAGTTTTATGGTATACTATAGGGGGTGGTGATTCAAGTGGTGGTGGTCCTGCATCTTGGGCATGAACCATATGTTTGTTCTTTTCATGCTTCATCTTGCATAAAAATAGGATGAGCATTAGGACATTATGGAAGGAAGAATTTAATAAAACATCTACCTAGAGTTCCTAATGTTGAACTTAGGTTCTGATAGCAAAATCTAATGCCCAAAAAAGACACACACTAACTAATCTCATAAAAGGAGCTAATTTTTAATGTTATCTATAGTTTATTATCCACATTCATTACAAATAATAGCTAACAAGTTAATTAATCAAACTTATTAAAAGGATTTACTTAATGAGTTAATCAATTAATATAAGGTAATTAATAATTGTTTAACTTAATAACTTAATAGGGAATATTTACAATCTATTTCTAATAATTTATTGTAAATAATCTCATGTAAAAGTTTAGGTGGAAATATTATTCAACTTATAAAAAGGGTTTATTCACCACTTGTCAATTAAAACAAGGTAATCAAATATAAAAAAGAATACATAAATTTAAATGATTAAATTTATTTAAATCTCATCTAAATTACCCATAAGTAATTTAATTACCATCTTTCATTCACAATTTGGTTAATAAGTGATCTAGGAAAGTATACTTGTGGAAATAAGTAAAATCACTTATAATAAAATAAGTCAAAAGTCTTTTCCGACTTG